>CAUJNA010003243.1:755278-764280 GCA_963377175.1 Effrenium voratum
GGGCCGGAATCTTTGGGGGGTGACGTTCCAGAGCTCGTCCCTTTTTCCAAAATGGACACTGGAAATGTGGGCACCTCTAAATGGGCCTGTCTTCTTTTGAGGTACCCCTCTTTTGTTTTGTGTTTTTTAGAGGAAGCCAATAAAGAACCACCGAAGCTATTTTGGGGAGTCCAAATCCTAAAAAAGGACACACCCAAATGGCTTTGCTTTGGTTTCCTGAAAAGCCATCCACGAAAGAACCCCTAGTTTGTTGTAATGAGGAACCACCAACGTGTAGCTAGGTAAGGGACGCCTGGAACCCAGCCAGAATGGAACACACCCAAAAGACACACAGGCATCCCTTCTTTTTTTGAAATAAGGAAACCAATAGGAACACCGACGCCATGTGGGGAGTCCCCTAAAAAAGACACACCCAACCGGCTTCTTGTTTTTTTGGGAGGGGTTTTCCCGGGCCCTCACAAGTAAATCGGCCGAAAGGAAGCCACGATGGTCTCCAGCGGCTTGACCCGGGTGTCAGAAACTGGGCTTTGTTCGGGTTAACGGGCTACAAGACCAGGCTTTCCCATCTTAGAGCCACATGACTTAACTTTGGACTTTTGGGTCTGGGGAACCTCAAATCCATGGCATCCGCACCCTTCCGGACTACGAGTGCTGGTTTTTTTGGCGGGAGGCTCCCGCACTGGACCCGACGACCGAGTCCCCCGAGCGAGGCTCTGGGTGGAGCGGCTGAAGTTCTTCTGCGACGGCTGGAACCTCCTGGACTTTGTGGTGGTCTTGGTCTGGGCCTTGGGCCGGGCCTGGCAGGCGCAAGCCGCACGCCGAACGCCGACAGCGCCCAACAATTTGGGGCGGGGGCTGGCGGGGCCTGGCGGCGGCTTTGGGATGAAAGGAGGGCGGGGGGGGATCAGGACCACCCGCGTTGGGCCCATTTCTGGGGGTGGGGGGGTGAGATGGAGGTGTGGGATCTCAGGAACTCTGCGGCAACGTCTAGCTTTCCTGGGTCTGGATTGCAACATGGATTGCAGCTTTCCAACGGTTTAGCTCGGTCTTCCAACGGCTTGGGATTTTGTTCGCTTGAAACACCTCCCAAGTTGCTGCTTGGGAGGCTTCCTTTGGGCAGAGCACTTGGGGGGGAAAGTTGCGAGTTGCTTTTTATTTGGGAGGGTTTTAGTTTGGACAGTACACGAGGTGCTGTGCTAGTTAGCTAGTTCCAGATTCCACATCGATAGTGGTAGTTCTTCCAGTTCTACTAAGCTAGGCTTGAACGTGTCTTGTACGCTTTTCGTTTTGTTTGCTTGCATTTGAGCACTTGATTGCTTGTTTTCTGCGTGTCTGAGGATTCCCATCGAGTTTATTAGTAGGTGGTTCTACCTGGTTCATGGAATTGGTTTATCGCCCTGCAAACAGCCTGCAAACACCTAGAACCAAAAGTCACGGGGGTTTTGGGCACAGTGGATTGGCGGCACTCCAAGTCAAGCACCAAGGTATACCAAGCAACCAGCAAGTGCGCCTCACTCGATTCGAGGGGAAGCGAGTAGGTTGAAGCGTCGGAAGGTGCACCTGGGCTGCGAAAGCCATGATTCAGGTTCTTGAAAATGAGTTCGTCAGGGTTCATGCTTTTCAGAAGCGATGCTTAGTCACACCGGAGATGCACGTGTTTCTTCGGGCCAGTCTGCATACCGGTTCCGGATTCCTGTCGGCTTGTTCGGTAGAGCTGATCTTCGCGGGTCTGGATTCCGGTTCCGCGGGGTTTGGAAGCGCAAGGTTCCGCAGGTTGTCGCGGATCTCTGGGTTGAGCAGCTTGGGAAGGTTAGGGAGGGTATGGGGTCGGGGCTTCCCAGGCAATTCCTTCGTTTCCCTTTTCTTTTTTCTGAAGAACAACGATTCCTGCTATTGCACCAAAGGGGGTTGTCTCCAAATAGGGAGGCCCACAAAAAGGGTGGTTCCCTTTGGTTTTCTAAACAAACACCTCACCCACAAAGTACACGGAGCCGCGCAATCAGATATACACCAAGGGTTGGAGAGATACCACCTGGTTTGGCCTTTCTTCTCCGCAGGGCCTGCCTGTGAACTCCCAGATTCTCCGCCTGGGCCGTCTTTTCCGGCTGCTGCGGATGTTGCGATTGGTGCGGAAGATCAAGGACGATCTTTCTGCAAATCGGTTATTCCTCTCCATTTGCTTACCTATCCAATATTTCTAACTATCTACCCATCAATCTACCTGTCAACCAACCTATCTAGTTATTGTTGACCCCGGATGAATAAACCCCAGTTTACTAGTAATTATGGGAGTGTTCCTGGGTTCAGCATTTTTTTTTTCATAAATAAATAAATAAATCAGTTTTGGAGGGGCCCCCACCCCCAAAGGAATGAACCGGGGCTTTTTGGCATCCGGGGTCAGCATGAATTAGCTCTCCACCGAGCCATCTCTCCCGTTTCAGCCAGCCCCGGATCAACTCCTCACGTTTTGGTCAGGTAATTCTCGCTTGGTTTGCGGGATGCCGGGAGAAAAAGCCCACCCCGGCTTGTACCTACACCCCCTTAGGGATTCCACAGATGGTGGATTGGATTTGGATTTGAGTTCTCAGTTCCTTAGGGCAGGTACCCTCAAAGTCTAAACCAAACCTAGTAGAACCAAAGCCTGCAAGGGAAGGCTGGGGCCGGGCATGTTTCTTCATTTGTCAGGCAAAACACGGCTCAAAATTAAAGAGTTAGGGTTACACAGGTTAAAGTCTTTGTTTCCATTTACCTTATGGGGCCATTTTGGGTACAGTTGTTTGCGCAAACACACAGAGACACACTCATATATACAAGGTGCATTCGCTCATCAGCTGTGTTTGCCAAGGCCCTATGTGCGGAATCCTGGGGGGGGGGGGGGTTCAGGAAGCAATCGAACCCTATGAGGCTGTATATTTGGCCTTCACAGGTGCTGCTAGCCTCTTTTTCCCCAACAGCTGAAAGCTTGGGGGTCTCAGCCCAGATAGGCTCCGGGGTGGTCCGGGGCGGCCCTAGGTAAGCACCAGGGTTCCACTAGGCCTAAAAAGATCACCGCATGCTGTTGGGGATATCACAAGAGCTTTTTTTTTTTGGGGGGGGGCATGAGAAACTAGGGCAGAAGAAAATTCTGGGTTTCATGATATGTGCCGTTGTCCTTGATGCCCCGCCGCGGATGGGCATCAACTGGCGTACTTTGGTATCGAAAGGGATATCACAAGGGCTGTTTTCCAGAACCAACACGACGTCCAAAGGTTCCCAATCAAAACCGCACGGTCCTTTGGTGCCGGTTGTTGGCGTTGATTGGAACCACGGCAACCATACCTGGGATGACCCTTGGGGAAAAAAAACAACACTACAAAGATTTGACATTTTTTCCGCATCGGGAGCAAGTTACCCGTAAGCTGCCGGACCTGAAGATCAAATCAAGCCACATGTAACTTGAGGCATGGCTTTCCTTTCTCTTTTTCGGTTGGCGTAAGGAAAACATCCATCTTCCTTCGGTTGGTTTTGCGGTTGGCTACCTGTGTTTAGAGTGTTGGACCTCCACATCCAGGAGTTCGATGCGCTCTTCTTGATGACCACGGCCATCCGCAGCAGCTTCATGGCTTCTTGGCGAATCCTTCCCGCCTTGTCGCTCGCACGTCTCGCGCCGGGCCGTGCCGGGCCAGGGGGCGGCGGGGGAGGCACCGAGTTTTTTGTTCTTTTCTTTTTTCCCCAACAGCTGAAAGCTTGGGGGTCTCAGCCCAGATAGGCTCCGGGGTGGTCCGGGGCGGCCCTGAGGCAGGGTTCCACCAGGGTTCCACCAGGTTTCCACGAGGTTCTGCGAGGGCTGCGGGGTGGTTCGAGCACTAAAAAGAGCACCGCATGCTGTTGGGGATATCACCTGAGCTCAGCTCCCCGGGTTTCGGGGAGCCCCGGAGCCCGGGGGAGGTGTGTTTTTTGTGTTCCCGGAAATGGCACTTCCGGTTTTTTCTCCTGCTGGCGGGATAAGTAGGGAATGAGAAATGGAACGAAAGAAGGGGGATTCCCCACCAGTTGGATGGTTTCTAGGGGTAATTTCCAATTCTCATTCCCTGGAGCAGAAGGTGAGGTCATATTGAGTGCTGTGGACTTCGGGCAAACCAACAAACAGACTGGCGGGGGGGGGGGTTTGCACATAAGGGGGTTGCTACAGAATGGCGTTTCTGCCCTACAACGTGTGACATGGTTCCCGCACCCCCAAACCACCAGGAACGAGGGTTCAATGGGGTATACAGACCCCTGAGTGGTGTTTTCTAGTGGCTGTTACCCTCCCGAACGTTGTTCCTCCCAGTCCAATTCCGTGTTTGTTGGAAAGCGGGTAGTTCTCTTGCAGCACCTCGCCCAAGCAAGCCCGCTTTCCCTTTCCAAGGGTCAAAGGGATCTTTCATACGGATCTGCCTTTGTGTGGGGGACCCCCCCAAAAATGGTGGTGTTTCTTTGGTTTCCCTTCAAAACCACAACAGAAGGTACCCAGAAAGAACGCCACCTTTATATGGCTGTTTCTCACGGGGAATCCTTTTTGGGTGCAAGGAATTCGACCACCTGGGTTCAGATGGTGAGAGGCCCGCTCATAGGCTAAAAACGAGGTGCCTTTTGCGAGGCATCCTCGTTTGACAGTTGGCTGATTGGGAGGAGATTCAGTTGAGCCATGGCACCTGTGGGTGCGTCATGTTTGAAAGACTGAAAGAAACCCGAGGTATGTCAAACTGACAAGCCGCATGCAGCAGTTGCTTTCCCTTTGTGCACCTATTGTGCGTTTGAGTTCTCTGGTACGTTGCAGGGGGTTGGGACGCTTGAGCTTAGGCCTTAGGTCCGCACGCCATCCTGCCATTGCTGGCAGATTTTGATGGGTCATGCGTACCACAGGTTTTTACTACGCGCCTCATTACCTACCCCTGGTTTTTTCTTACCCAGAACCATGATGTCAGGGAACCCTGGTTTGGATTTGACACCCTTATTGTAGAGAGAAAATGGGAACCCGCCCCGGAACAACACCAAACCACCTGGCTCCAAATCACCAACCTGGGGAACAGGGCCATGGGACTCGCACGTGATTACAACATACTCCGAGGAAAGTGGCGAAGTAAGCCGTGCCCAGGCTTACTCCCCTATAACCAAGGGGAGTGCCTTAGGGAACACCAAGAATGACCTGGCCCCCGTTTTTTAGGGCCCTCCCTCTTACAAGAGACCCACATTCGGGCTTTCGGGGCTCCTTTCCCGTCAACTTGCAGCCGAAATGGCTGTGGGTCAAAACCAATGGGATCCCATTTTTTCGGGGCACCACCCATTTTGGGAGCTGCTTTGGTGGGGATTGAATCGGATGTTCACCGGGGGTACGGGCTTTGGGTTTTGACCCATAGGCCAAATGGGCCACGTCCTCAAAACCCGGGTAGATGAAGGTTGGTAAGGGGCATTCCCAGCCAGAAATAGTTGCGGCCGCCTTCCTGATTCTTGAAGCATGATTCTGGGATCACGACCATTTTAATATCGGGTTTTAATTGTGACTCAAATGGGTTCCTTTGCTTCCAAGGTGCTGGGCTGGACCATCATGCTGCTCTTCCTCTGCCAGATGCTCTTCGCCCTGGTGGTGCAGCAGATCTTGTTGCCCAGACCGAAGAGTTTTTCTCCGTGCTTGGTGTTTCAACATTCTCATTATTTTATGATATAAGTGTGTGTCTATATATGATATATTTATTATAGTATATATACACATATATATATATATCATATGTAAAATTTGTGTTTTGTACTTTTTTTGTTTCCGTCATTTGTTCAATTGCCAGCCTAAAAGTGAGCTTGCCGGGGGCTCTAAGTCTAGGTTCGGCTTCTACTTTGACCCATCGAACCTGGAGATCCTCGATGATCAGAGAGGCCGGCTGCGTTTGGCCAAACCGGCCCGGGGCGCGGGGCGCGGGGCGGATGGCCTTGGTTTCAGGTTGTTGTTGGGAATTCGGGGGTTGATCAAAAGGTCCTTTACATGGGATGGCCATTGGGGAGAACCACCGAAATGCTGACAATACAACCACTAGATGGGAACAGTTAGCCATGGTCATTTGGAGGCCTTTCCATGGTTGTGGGACATATTTGTCCCATTCTTGCTTGTTTAGTGGCTTAGTGGTTGAAATCCAACCACTTAACTGCTATTTTTTCAATTGTTGCTCCCCTGCCAATGTCAACTAAGTTTTTCAGCGAGTTTGGGTATGTTTGGGCCACTGAAAAGCATCGCCTTTGCCAGCTGATTTGGAGGATCGCCCTTGCAAGGTGGATTTTGGATGTGGGTATGGGCAAAATTAAAGCATCAGGAGTCATTCACCGATCCGGCAACCCGTTTTGGGGTTACTCCATGTTTGACACCTCCCATGTATCCCATAGCCCGGGTTGACACCCAGATTTGAGTAACATGCCGAACGAAAGTAGTAGCCAAAGCGAGAAGAGAATCAATCCGTCTCAAATGGGACACGCTCGATTCATTCACCAGGGATGGTTTAATGCGGGGTGAGAACCTCCCAATTGCTCGGTTGTTGTTGGGAAGCAAATGTTACGTATTTTTGCTTATTGTGGTTTAGTGGTTGAAATCCAAATCCACTTGGCTGCTAAAATTTGTCATTTGTTGCTCCCCTTTCAACGTCAACCAAGTAATGTGGGGTGAGAACCTCCCAATTGTGCAATAGACGCTTTTTGCGGCGAATCCATTCGTTTGCAGGTCCTAATTCCGCCCACTAGGAATTGGGTTAAGTGCGGCAAATCTATGGATCCACCCCTATGAAGTATTCAAAAGGCGCTGAAAGAGTACAAGTACAAACAACGGTCCGCTTTTGCAAGCTTTACACGTCACCTTTTTGGGGGCCCTTCGAAGTGAGTTTGCTGCGGGGTGATTTTTGAAGCGGGGGACTGCTGCGAACCCTGAAAAGGTGACCAGAAAGAAGAACAGGCGGAATCGACAGGAGGTGCTTTCCAACAACTTGTTTTCTAGCGATAAGGTGAGTCTACTGTTGGTTTTCAGAGGAGATGGGAGGACGAAGCAAACAATCAGGCCTACCCAATTTTCTCATGTCCTCCTGGGGAGACATTAAACAACATGTCCGAAGTCCAGATTTTCTTTTGGTTGGCAGGGATGGTTATGGACCCCTTAATGGAACATTTGTCGGTGCGTTTGTTTGAGTGTAACTTTTTTGGGACGGTTCAAAGAGACACCAACTGGAAGCCCCGATGTTGGCACATACCCACGTAGAGCACCAGGATCCCGATTCACGGAAGAACCCCCGCGGAGATCTGGGCCAAAACCGATTCCCGTTGGCCGTAGTGGTAGTTGGCTTAATGGGGTCGGCTCACACATTCCTGAACGACCATGTTGGCAGAGCTGCGTGGCCAACTCTTACGTTTTGAACCACTATTATATAAAAGCAGCTTGCCTCCTTTCGGTTTCCAGGCAACCGCTGTTTGCTTTTTTCTCCACACATTTCGAGTGGCTTCGACCCATGGTCATGGACCTCCAACGCCGCAGGGGGGAGATAGGCCTTTCGGAGAAGCCCTGAAGGAGGCCCAGTTAAGGACTGAGTAGGGGTTAGCCCACGTGCCAAGGATAGATAGAGTCTATGTTGCCTAGGTCCCCCAATACTGCCCTTTTACTCCTTTTTTTTTGGGAGGGTTCCCCTACTAAAATAGACGGCAGAAAAAATGGTACCCCTATTCTAACCTCTCTACTGGAGGACCTAGTTGCAGCCAAGAACCTTTGGGAGCACAAATACCCAGAAGTTGGTGGGTTGCCAATTTTGGAGAACAAATACCCCAAAAGTGGGGTGGGTTGCCAAATCGACCATCCACGTGGACAATTGAACCTTTTAGAGCACAACTACCCAAATAGTTGGCGGGTTGCGAAACGAACACCTTTGGTCTGCATGATACCGAACATTGAACCTGTTAGAGCACACATACCCAGAAAGTTACTTGCAACATAGACCATCCACGTTCTTTTTACATCGCAAAATTGCCTGCCGCCTGCCATGGTTGTTGTTGGGAAGCATTGAAGCATTTCTTCCATTTTGCTTATTGAGGTTTAGTGGCTGAAATCCAAATCCACTTAGCTGCCAAAATTTGTTTCCATTTGTGCTCCCCTTCCAAGCTGCCAGCCAAGCTGCGCCGCCTGCTTATTGTGGTTTAGTGGCTGAAATCCAACCACTTAGCTGCCAAAATTTGTCAATTTTTGCTCCCCTTCTGCCGCCTCCCCTGCCAACGTCAGCCAAGCTGCGCCTGTTGCCTGAGAAGTCTACATGTACTTCGGCACCTTCTCGCGGGCTCTGCTGTCGCTCTTCGAGATGACTTTGGCCAACTGGCCCCCGGTGTGCCGGATGCTCATGGAGTCGGTGTCCGAGTGGTGGATGCCCTTCTGCCCGCCGGCCCGGAAAGAAAAAACAAACACGAGGAAGCAGATCGCAAATGCCGGAAGGCTTGCCATAGGTGGCCTTTTTAGGTTCAGGTGGTGAGGTAACCACGCCAAGAACAGGGTAACACCGCCAAAAACAGGGTAACACCGCCTTAAACGGACGGTAAATACGCCGCACGAAATACCTTCATATTCTCCTTTTATTCTCCTTCTATTCTCCTTCTATTCTCCTTCTATTCTCCTTCTATTCTCCTTCTATTCTCCTTCTATTCTCCTTCTATTCTCCTTCTATTCTCCTTCTATTTCCTTCTATTTCCTTCTATTCTCCTTCTATTCTCCTTCTATTCTCCTTCTATTCTCCTACTATTCTCCTTCTATTCTCCTTCTATTCTCCTTCTATTCTCCTTCTATTCTCCTTCTATTCTCCTTCTATTCTCCTTCTATTCTCCTTCTATTCTCCTTCTATTCTCCTTCTATTCTCCTTCTATTCTCCTTCTATTCTCCTTCTATTCTCCTTCTATTCTCCTTATTTTGCTCATTCCTGCTTCCTTTTGCTACATTCTCCTTCTATTCTCCTTATTTTGCTCATTCCTGCTTCCTT
>CAUJNA010003244.1:0-175000 GCA_963377175.1 Effrenium voratum
ATGCCAGGCAAGTGGCGCGGCCAGGAGGCTTCTATGCCAGGCAAGTGGCGCGGCCAGGAGGCTTCTATGCCAGGCAAGTGGCGCGCAATTTTGTTGCAATATTGCGGCAACAAGAGTCAGCCATGGAGCAATTTGGAATCAAATCGAGGGGGGAAGTTCAATGCAGGGAATCCCTGCATTCCCCGTATCTCTCTCTGTAGAGGGCGTTTTCCAAATGGCTCATATTCTACCTGAGAGGCTTCTAGCACTCGTCCGTCCAGCATTTGACCTCGTCCTGCGAAGGATTCGAAGTCTAAAACGCTGCGTGCAGGCGAGTGGCTGCAAAATAGAGACCCCTAGATATGCGCTGCAATTTGGCTCCAGGTTGCATTTCAAGCGATGTCAAGCTTTGCCAAAGGAAACCCCTTTTCCCTTTTTTTCGGGGACCCCTTTTTTTTGGACCCCTTTTTTCTTTTTTTTTTTTGGTTTTTCTTAGCCCTGCAAAGGTTGGCTCGCTTGAAATGCAACCTGGAGCCAAATTGCAAGCATATCTAGGGGTCTCTATTTTGCAGCCACACGCCTCCACGCAGCGTTTTAGACTTCGAATCCTTCGCAGGACGAGGTCAAATGCTGGACGGACGAGTGCTAGAAGCCTCTCAGGTAGAATATAAGCCATTTGGAAAACGCCCTCTACAGAGAGAGGGCTGTACCTCGGGCTCTAGCTGTGGCTCAGCCTTGGCTGCTGCCTTGGGCTTGGGTGCTGCCTTGGGCTTGGGAGCTGGCGCGGCAACTGCCTTGGGCGCTGCCTTTTGGGCGCTGCCTTGGGTCTGCCTTGCGCACGCGCGCTGCCTTGGGCGGTGCCTTGGGTGCTGCCTTGGGTGCTGCCTTGGGTGCTGCCTTGGGTGCTGCCTTGGGTGCCGTCTTGGGCTTTGTGGGAAATTGGGCCGGAAGGGGGAGTCGATTTCGTACGCAGGCTCCGTGGGCAGGTCACCGAGCGCGGCGTCTACCCAGTACAAGTAGCGGCCCGGTGCAGAGACTCTCCCAGGTCCACCTCAAAACCGGCTACCCTCTTGCGGCTGTCCACGATCGTCGTCATTCTTTTCTTTAGGAAGCCACCTGTTCGGCGAACGATGGGTGGCTGGACTGCTGCGACGGAGGTGCAGCAGGAGATGTTTTCACACCTCGCGTTGATCAGCGTGGAGCTTGCGAACAGCTTCTGGCCCAGGAAGCTGCCGCTCCCATCGGCTTCTCTTTCCAGTGCAAAACGCTCTTCGAAGCGCATGTGGAACATTTGATTCTTTGGCTTGAGGTAGTAGACGAAGAGGAAGCTGTAGGGCTCCCGAGTCGCCTGCTCGTAGATCCTGTGCAGCTTGTCCTTCGGCAACAGGGCGCTCAGCTCTTCGATGACGGCGTCCAGCTCGTGCTGGTTGCGCAGCCTCCAGCAGCAGTGCATGTTCACCCGCACGGCTGCGCTGATGGGAGCTCACCCAGGTGCTTATTTGCATGTGTCTGCCTCTGATGAAGAGCGTGTCCAGGGCGCTGTGGGCCTTGTGCAGCTGCGGGCTATCTGCGTAGTCGTCCAGGATAATCAACACCTGGTAGAGTTTCTTCATCTCCAACTTCTTGGATGTCTCGGTGATCTTGCGCTGCCTCTGGATGATCCCCCGCAGCGCTGCCTCGTCCCACTCGTAGTAGGCCTGTTCCCGCTCGGTATTAACACCCAGGTCCTCCTCGATGTACTTCTTGACGGGGATCCAGCCGTCGTCGATATTGCTTCGGTGTGGAGCGAGGTCGGATTTCCGACTTCGGTGGAGAGAATTTTGGCTCCTAGACCAAAGCCGCGGAGCCGGCCTCAGACCGAAGCCGCGGAGCCGGCCTCGCTTTTCCAAGCCTTTTGCGCACTTTTCGGCCTGAGAGCGTTTTTGGGCCAAAAAGCGCCGTTTTGGGACGGTAACAAGAGCCGATGGTGAGATGGCTTAGGCGTTGGTCTCCGGAGCGACGTTTCGGAGGTTCGATTCCACCCCGGTACCTTGGCGGGCTGACGTGTTAGAGACCGGTGACATCGGCGGTGACTACTTCAGCAGGCTGACGTGTTACATGGAGAAATTTGGCTGGCTGCCGGGCTCCGAGCCAGGTCCTCGGCGGGCTGCCGGGCCGCGAAAAACCCTGCGGAGAGAACTGGGGCCGCTTTTGCGCACTTTTGCACCCAAAAAGCGAGCGGTGACAAAGCGGTGACAAGCGGTGACGAGTTCAGCGGGCTGGAATTCGCAGGCTTTTGGGGGCAGAAAACGGGTTTCGGAGCACGGCGAACGCCTGGAGCCGGTTTTCGGAGGAAAACGAGCGAATTTGGAGGCCCAGGCAGCACATTCGACGCCGGACACGAAAATACACACTTTTCGGAGTTGGCCGTTTTCAGCGCTTTTTGCACCAAAAACGGAGCGGTGACAAAGACCGGTGACATCGGAAAAACGTTCAGCAGGTTGAAGAATTTGGCTGTTTTGCAGGGTTTTGGGACCCAAATCCGAAAATTAATAGGGTAGTATAGGCAGTCTTTCCTTACTACTTCGTGCGTGGGAAAAGGTCGGCTTGCGTTGCTCGCTTTCTGTCACAGCCTTTTAAAGTTTGAGCCTCAGAACGCGCGGCTGAGAACGTCGTTTTTTTTTTGTACGAAAGTGACGGGGCAGTGCCAGTGCTCGGTCAGGAAAGGGGCTCTGCAAAGAAGCGTGCTCTGCCAGGAAGGGAATGGGGGCGAGTCAGCTTCCGGGTTGGGTGTGTTGTCTTCTGCGGGGAATTGAGGCGAGTCAGCTTCCGGGTTGGGTGTGTTGTCTTCTGCGGGGAATGGAGGCGAGTCAGCTTCCGGGGGGCGAAGGGGGGATGGGGGCGAGTCAGCTTTGGAGTTGGGTGTTGTTGTTGTCTACTTTCTTTTTTTGGGGGGCGGGGGAGAGTCAGCTTTGGAGTTGGGTGTTGTTGTTGTCTACTTTCTTTTTTTGGGGGGCGGGGGTGAGTCAGCTTCCGGGGGTGCGAAGGGGAATGGGGGTGAGTCAGCTTTGGAGTTGGGTGTGAAACTGTTGTTGCTGTTGTCTACTTTCTTTTTTTCGGGGGCGGGGGCGAGTCAGCTTCCGGGTTGGGTGTGTTGTCTTCTGCGGGGAATGGAGGCGAGTCAGCTTCCGGGTGTGCGAAGGGGGATGGGGGCGAGTCAGCTTTGGAGTTGGGTGTTGTTGTTGTCTACTTTCTTTTTTCGGGGGCGGGGGGGCGAGTCAGCTTTTTCCGTTTGGCTTGCCCAACCTCGTTTGACACATGTCAGGAAGGGATTTTGTCAGGAAGTGTGCTCTGTCAGGAAGGGATTTTGTCAGGAAGGGATTTTGTCAGGAAGGAATTTTGTCAGGAAGGGATTTTGTCAGGAAGGAATTTTGTCAGGAAGGAATTTTGTCAGGAAGGGATTTTGTCAGGCAGGGATTTTGTCAGGAAGGGATTTTGTCAGGCAGGGATTTTGTCAGGCAGGAATTTTGTCAGGCAGGGATTTTGTCAGGAAGCGGGCTCTGCCAGGAAGCGGGCTCTGCCAGGAAGCGGGCTCTGCCAGGAAGCGGGCTCTGCCAGGAAGCGGGCTCTGCCAGGAAGGAGAGTCAGCTTTGGAGTTGTGTGTGTTGTCTACTTTCTTTTTTTGGGGGCGGGGGGCGAGTCAGCTTCCGGGGGGGCGAAGGGGGGATGGGGGTGAGTCAGCTTTGGAGTTGGGTGTTGTTGTTGTCTACTTTCTTTTTTTGGGGGGCGGGGGGCGAGTCAGCTTCCGGGTTGGGTGTTGTTGTTGTTGTCTGCTTTCTTTTTTTGGGGGGCGGGGGTGAGTCAGCTTCCGGGTTGGGTGTGTTGTCTTCTGCGGAATGGAGGCGAGTCAGCTTCCGGGGGGCGAAGGGGGGATGGGGGGTGAGTCAGCTTTGGAGTTGGGTGTTGTTGTTGTCTACTTTCTTTTTTTGGGGGGCGGGGGCGAGTCAGCTTTGGAGTTGGGTGTTGTTGTTGTCTACTTTCTTTTTTTGGGGGGCGGAGGGCAAGTCAGCTTCCGGGTTGTGTGTGTTGTCTTCTGCGGGGAATTGAGGCGAGTCAGCTTCCGGGTTGGGTGTGTTGTCTTCTGCGGGGAATTGAGGCGAGTCAGCTTCCGGGTTGTGTGATGTCGTCTTCTGCGGGGGATGGAGGCGAGTCAGCTTTGGAGTTGTGTGTGATGTTGTCTTCTTCTTGTGGAGGGAACGGTGTGAAAAATTGGAAGCTGACTGACGCCACTTGACGACAATGTCAAGTGTACCTTGAATCCCTGAGAAATCTACCATGTGTAACTTTTGTGCGTCGTAAAAGGAGAAAACATCATCATTGCCATAATGTCTAATGTTTTCTTTAAACCCACAAACTACAAACTTTCCCTGGTTGATCCTGCCAGTAGTCATTTATGCTTGTCTCAAAGACGGTCATCAACACTTGGCCACATCCAGTGTGGACACGATGGTCGACTTGGCATGTGTACAATTTCTTTTGCCGCCTGCAACCACTCTTTGCGCCGTCGTTGCCTCGCTTCCCCTCGCGCCGACGATGTCTGCCCCTGCGGGCGCTTTGACTGCGCACGAGCGCCTGCTCGCCGCCGTGAGCGCGGCTGACGCACTGCCGAGAGGCACCACCTTTGAGAAGGTGAAGGGGGCTAGGGATCGGCTCCGGGGGGAACTCTCCTCCGTGCAGCGCATGGACGGAGACGAGCTGGTGAAAAGCGCAACGGCCTGCGCGCACCGGCTCAACCAACGTGACAATTGTTTTCGAACCCCAACATGTACCCTAGGTAGGTGCGTATATACCCCAGGACACTGTATAGGGGCTCCCTAAGTTTTCATGTCCTGTTTTCATGTTTGCATGACAGAAGAGTTGTCATTGCTTGGTACACATGTACCTTCTCGGCCTTATGGCTATGTATCTGAGCCTTTCGGCCCCGGAGAAAATGAGATGGTAGCGGAGCCCTGAGCTGAAGACCAGCAAAAGGGCATCCGGTCGCGGCGCGGCGTCATAGACTGTGGGACTTTGTTTTCTACAGGAGGTGGCCGAGTTGACGCTGACTGGAAGTTTTGTGCGGCAAAGCAGGGGAGCTGGCGCTAAGAAGTGTGAGGTGCTGGCATGGCTGCGGACTTACAGGCAGAGCTGCTGAAGAGTTTGCGGAAGCCTGATGTGTTCAGGTACTGGTCAAAGGAGGAAGAGCAACAGCACTTCGAATCATGGTCATTTCAGTTTAGGACATGGTTGCATGCATTTGATGCCAATTTCAAGCAGGAGTTGGATATGGTGGAAGGTGCGTTGGACAGACCTATTTCCATGGACCGCTCCCCTGCAGACACTCTTGCTCGTGGACTACAGTTGTATGCATTGCTTTCAACATATGTCGAGGGCCGCAGTGGCCAACTGGTGAGAGCAGAGCGGGGAAGTTCCAATGGTTTTGAGGTTTGGCGGCAACTGGTGAGAGCTAATGCCCCGAGGACCAGACAGCGTTCTTTGGCTTTGATGCAGGCCATTGTGCAGATGAGTGAATTTCAGAGCCTTCGTGAAGGTATTGCCCAGCTTGACGATTTGAGAGATCAGTATGAACGTACAAGCGGCAAGCAGGTGGATGACGAGTTGCTTGTGAGTACTCTTGTTCGGTGCTCGCCTCAACGCTTGAGAACCCACGTGCAGTTGCGGCTTGAACCCACAACTACGTATGAGGAGTTGAGGGAACTGCTTCTTTCATTTGATGATGCATCGCAGGCCTATAAGCCGAACAGCTTCATCGAGTATGGCAGTGGTGTGGTGCCCATGGACACACAGCGTGTCGACAAAGGGAAAGGTACAGGCAAGGGCAAGGGCAAACAGGACAAAGGTCATCAGAAGGGTGATCACAAAGGCGACAAGGGCTTCAAAGGCCCACAGAAGGGGAAAGGTAAAGGTAAAGGAGGAGATCAAGGCAAAGGCTCTGGCAAGGCTTCAGGCCGTGGCAAAGGAGATGTATCCCGCGACCAATGCAGGTATTGCGGGAAGAAGGGCCATTGGGCAGCAGAATGCTATAAGAAAGCGACTGACGTGCGGGCTGTGGATCACACCCCAGCTCAATCTACGACCCAATCTGCTCCTTCAGTTTCAGGGGCAGCGTCGTCGGCAGGTACAGTTCAGCGAGTTGAGATGGTTGACCTCACTGCTTTGGCTCTTGGGCAACATCGGATTCGCGCTGTTTTTCATGACACGTCGGCAACGGATTTCGATGGTGAGTATTTGCATTTTGATGGCAGTGTTCATGGCCTCGAACAGCATGACGGCAACAATGTCAGCAGTGTTGGAACTGGCATGGATTGGTTTTTCATGGACCATGAGCATGAGCAGCATAGCGACAGCTACATCAACATGGTAAACCACACTGACACGACATGGAACAGCACTGGCAACGAACAGATCATTTTAGATTCTGGCGCGGATTTCAGTGTAGCCCCTGCATGGATGTCGGTATTTGGTCGTGCAGTTGATGTCGGAAGACCCTATCTGCGAGATGCTCAAGGTCGACAGATTCCAGTTCCAGAGGTGCGTGAGTTGAGGCTCTTGTTGCAGGATGAGAGTGGAACACCTGTGATTTTGAAAGAGAATTTTGCAATTGCTCATATTGCCACCCCATTGCTCGCTGCAGGAAACCTGACAAAGGCAGGTTGGAGTATTCTGGCAGGTGAAGATGGACCATGTTTGAGTCGAGGCTCACTCAGCATCCCATTGCAGTATGCTCGCAATAGCCTGTCTGTCAGGGGACGCGTGTATCAGGTGATTGCAGATGGGGAGATCAACGCAATTGATATTGGCAAAGGCGTGGAGCTCAGAGGTGAGTGGAAATCCTATTTGGACAAACCTGGTTGGCACATTCTTGCAGATGGATCCCCTCTTTTGGTTGCTCATTGCACGCGCAGATTTCAGAATCCCACACACATGCTCGCGCACCAGCATTGGCCAGCGCGTTTGACCTTGGCTGACGTTGGAGAAGGCAAGTGGCAGGTTTGCGAAAATGTTGCAGACTATATGGACCAAGAAGACCCATTTGGGGTCATTCCCAACCTTCCTGGAGAAGGGGCGCGTCAGTGTAGGACAACTTTGACTTTTCTTGGAGCAGTGCAGTTTGATGAGAATTTTCTGACAGGTGCAGAACCCGTTGGACAGGAGGCACTTCGGGCAGAACCTGCACACCCGGCAGTGGACCTAGCAGATGCAATTCCAGTTGAGGTTCCTGTGGCAGTGGATGAGAAGCCCAAGGTTGTTGTGAATGGTGTTAACTTGGATGAGGATAGCACAAACAAACAGATGCGAGATGCTTGCAAATTTCTGGAGCTGCCAACTTCTGGAGACAAGGGCAGGTTGTGGAAGCGCTTGGTCGCCTACTTTATGCAGAAGGAGCATGAGGCAGCGCTGGAGGCGGCTAAGGTTTTGTATCGCGAAGCAGAGAGGGTTCCAGAGGCTCGACCGTTTGCAAAAGAGCCAACAGTTGAACAAAGAGCTCTTCATAGCTTGACACACACCCCAAAGGCTGACTGGTGTGATGCATGTGTCAGTTGCAGATCCAGAGAGGACAACCATGGAGAGAGAGTTACAGATGAGCCGAAACAGAGGCTAGTCTTTCAGTTGGATTACATGTTCATGTCTGATGACAATTCCACTGAGCAGAAGGCTGGATGTTTGACTTGCTTGGTGATGGCGGAATCTCAGTTTGGCAGTATATTGGCAATTCCTTGCAAGCAGAAAGGCGCGAAGAGTTTGAAATACTGTGTGGAAGAAATTGTTCGCCATACGATGCTTTTCCAGGACCAAAGACCGATTTTCAGGTCAGATGGAGAGCCGGCTACAAGACAGCTTTTGCGGGCGATACAGACATGCAGATCGAAGTTAGGGCTTGCAACTGAGGTTGACATTGCGAATTCAAAACAGGCGAACGGCGCGGCGGAGAGAGCAGTCAGGACATTGCGGTGTGGAGCACTGACGCTGATGCACCAGTTGGAGACAAATTATCAAATGAGACTTCCTGTCACGCACAGGTTGACTGCATGGGCACTCAGACACTGGTCGTGGCTGCACAATCGATATCACGTTCCTCAGCATCGGGCACTGAAGCAAACAGCATATGAAGCCATGTGTGGACAGCAGTATCGTAACGGCATTTGTGTTTTTGGGGAAGTTGTGATCGCAAAACCCGAGCACTACCACAAGAATCAATCCTGGAAACCCTGTGTTTGGGTAGGTCGCTCAACAAGTTCTGACAGGAACATTGTGCTTGATGGAGGAGGAGCTCATGAAGTTCGTACAGTACGGCGCATCCCTGTCTGCTGGAGGCCAGAAGTTTTGCAACTAGCCAGAGGGATGCCATATGACAACAAAGACAGTGCGATCAAAACGACGTACATTGGCGCACAACCTGTTCGTATTGCAGATGCCGAGCGAGATGCAATAGGAGACGAAGCAGCTTCAGATCCTGAGAGTGTGGATGAGCCTGGAGTGGATAAGGTTGGAGATGAGGTTGCTATTGGTTTGGCGTTGGCGGTGAAGCCTGAAGGTAAGCAGCCCATCGTTCCTGGAAGGGTGCCTCCACCAGCATCGGCGGCGGTTGCAAGCAATGCAGGTCCTCAGGAGATGGTACCAGCCCCTGGCGCTCCACAGCTGTATTCGTCAGTGCCTGAGACACCTGTAACAATTTCCGCTGGAGCGGCGCGACACGTAGGCTCCTGAGCTTGACGAGGAGTCTATAGCTAGCCCGAAGAAGGCTAGAACTGAAGCAGATGTGAGGCATGTTGAGAGATATCCTGATGAAGATGAAGGTGCATTTGATTTGGGTGATTTGCAGTTTGATGAGACTTTGGATGCATATGAACCCGAACCTTGTTTGCGAGAAGAGAGACCGCCCGAACTGGCACCAGAGGAGTTGAAAGCTTTGGACCTTGTTTCAGACAGAAAAGAGATTGAAAGACTCTTGAAGATGGGCGTGATGGTGCAAGTTAGCGAGGAGGAGGCCAAGGGCCCCAAATATTCCTGGATGTCCACAACAGTGGCTTGAGACTGGCGTTGGAGGGAGCAGAGATGGCAGAGGAGAAGTTTTGTAGTCGCTCGCGATTACAAAGCCGCGGACCCTACAAGGGAAGGGCTCTTCAGCCCTGCTGCTGGTGTAAATCTGGCACGGGTTGTTCCGTTTGTGGCCATGATGGAGCAGCAGCCTACGTATGTTTTGGATATCAAGGACGCATATCTCATGTGCGACCAGCCGCGGCCCGTGCTTATTTCAGCGCCGAGTTTTCTTCCTGAGTTTGCTGGACAGATCTGGGAGTTGAAGAGATTGTTGCCAGGACAAAGAGATGGTTCCAGTGTTTGGTTTGGCAAGGCATTAGGACTGCTTCGGGAGGCGGGGCTCGACAATCTCCCTGAGGCGCCGAATATCTTCCGAGGCGTGGCTGATATGAGCAGTATTAGATTGACAATTCATGTGGATGACGTTTTGTTTTGCGGTTGCAAGGAGGAGGTGAACAGACTGCTGGAGGTTTTGGAGAAGGATGTTACATTGGTCGTGGAAGGTCCTTTCGATTTGCCTGGCCAAGAGTACAAGTATTTGAAGAAACGATACCAACTCACTGAAGATGGGCTGGTAATTCGACCGGACCGAAAGCAGCTGGAGAAAATTGTGGAATGTATGCAGCAACATGGCAAAGTGCGAGAAAGACAAATTCCCTGCACTCCAGAGATATCCGAGGTGGACAATAGCGAGGCGTTGGACCCATATTTGCATTCCATTTTCAGGAGTGTAGTTGGACGGTTGTTGTATGTGTACCCAGAACTGCCAACAGCCCAGTTTGCAATCATTCGGCTTGCAGGGAAAATGTCGTGCCCGACGGTGAGAGATTTCAAGCATTTAGAGTATTTGACTGGATACCTAATTCATGTCATGGACTGGGGAATCAAGTTTCAGCGTCGGCCCTGGTCACAGTCAATCATGCATGATGGAGTTGCTGGAAATGTGGATCTTGAAGAGGCCATGGTGGTTGAATGCATTTCGGATTCAGATTGGCAAGCTTTTGGCTCGAACCTTCTCGTGGTAGCTTGGTTGACTGTAGCTTTAGATGGGGAGGGGCCCGCCATGAAGTTGCAGGACAAATCGAGCCGTGACATTTCGATAAGGCCGTTTGCTTGTGAGCACCACCGAAGTGACCACCTCAATCGCTTGAATAAGCCCTTGTTCTGCCCTTCCGTAGATATGCCTTCCTCGGAACCACGCGCTTGGTTTTGGAGTGACCTGACCAAATTCAAGATGACACCCCGTGCACTCTTGGAGACTCATTCCTTTGGCCTTGTGACCTCACCGAGAAAACTGCATTTTGAACAGAGCTTGTGTCGCTTCTTTGATCTTGGTGGTTTCTCTAAGACAGTGAACATCGAGTTTGAAGGACGCTGCATCACGGCACCAGTGCATGCCACAGATACTGTGTTTTCCGTGGTCCTCCGGGAACTTGGTGCCCTGTCAGGCTTTCGGGTGAAGTCTAGATCGAAATGGATCGGACTTGGCCTCGAATTCGACGTTTGATGGTGTCTTCCCTTTAGGGGAAAATCACCAAAAGGACGGACAAGAAGCGCATCCTGAGACGCAAACCCGACGCCCAGGTGTGCAAACACATTACGCATTTTCTGCCTTTTCGTGTTACGCTGAGGACCAGGGCACGCTCCCAACGTGCGCCATCATGGTTTCTTGGAAACTTGCACGCTTTTGCAGCAGGAAGAGATTGGAAAACCATCTGCATTCGCCAGTTGTTCTGTCACACGGTGAAATTGCAGAAGAGAATCACGACGACCTTACATCAAATCAGAGTGCCTGTTTCGATTTGCAGAGCATGCCGCTGTTGCCGTTCTGCTCCCAGACGCGCATTTTGACATGTAATCCAGAACATGAAGGCTCTACTATGGGCATCCGACCCAGCCAATTTCCTCTGGCAGATGCATCATTTGCTGATCCGTGTGATGCCCGGAATCCGATAGCATTGTTTCACGGTGAGCATGCATGTCACGTGTTCCCAATCTGCACCTGCTGGTTGCTTCGCCACCTAGTGTGATCCCAGATGCTAATCACATCGAGCTAGTATCAACTCAAGGTGCTTGTCTTGATTCACGGGGTGTGCCTTTCCAGAGTCACCTCCACCAAGCATGCACCCCGACAGGTAATCCAGATCGCGAAAGACCTTCCACAACTACAGAGCCCAGCCCGCCATTCAGGACTGTTGAGCTTTGGGTGGTGTTGCCCGGCGCCTCCAAATCTGTTGTAATGGGTGTCAGTTGTCACCTCAAGGTGAGGGATGTGGTAGCCAGCCTTCAATTGAAGAGAAGTGTTCATTGCGTCTCCGATGGCCATTATTTGGACCCGGACGCATCTGTCATTGCTCTCCGTGACAAAGTGCTCAGATTGACGGATCGTGGAATTCCTGGTGGGATGAAGCGACTCCGCTCTCGCAGCACACATTCCAATCCACGGCCAAATCAGCCAGAGATTCCCACAGACCAGTGGCTCTTTGGTAGAGGGTGTGTCTCTGTTCAGGACCCGATCTGGGACATTGGTGGCACGGCCCATGTTTGCGTCACGAATTGACCAAAAGCCATGGAGGTAGATTGATTTACCTCGCGCAACTGATGGACTACCCCCAACACTGTGAAAATCCGAGCCCGACAGGCACTATCCCGAGGGATGTGTGTACATACATTGATACATCCGAGCCATTTCCCGTGGCAACCTCGTCACGCTGCCTGCTCATCTTGACCAATGTGCAAGTGAAGGTGAGCGACGATGTGCGCCAAATTCACTGTCAGAATGACACCGCACTCATTTGCCACGAGCCAGACATGCGCAGACCAAGGGCTTTGGTCATGGACGTATTTGCTGGAGGCGTTGGTGGTTGGTCTCATGCTGTTAGGCATCTCGAAGACCTTCAGGTACCGATCAGCACTGTCGCTTGCATTGACAATAGTGTAAGTGCCGCAGAAACGCATATGAGAATTCACGGTGGCGTTCACCTGCAAGAGAACCAGCTCCCTGCTGCTTCTGGTACAATGGAGGTAGGACAGCATCTCTACTGGAGACAGGATGTCACCCTTGCATTGCTCCATTGCCATACCCATGCGACAGTGTCCTGCCAGTGTCCTCCCTGGTCCAGAGCAGGAGGCCAGTCTGGCTTCCGAACAGAAAGCGGCAGATTGTGGTTGGACGTCTTTGAGGCAGCCTTGCTCTGTCGGCCAGCCATGATAGCAGTTGAGAATGTCTCTACCATGATTTTCATCATATTTGGAATGGGCGGGCTTTCGATTCCTTTGGGAAGACACTGCATCGCTTGAAGAGCATGTGCCGGCCAGCAGGCCCAGATGGTTGGCTCTCTTTGGCGTGCAGTGGGGGCAAGATGAGGAACTCATCTCCTACCGTTGGACTGCTCTGGGTAAACCCACCCTCGCAAACTTTGATGCATGGCATCTTTTCACAGACGAAGCCTAGAGCTCACTGAGTCTGCGATTGCCGTCTATGATGACCCTAGGTTTCTGCCTGAGGCATGAAGGTCAAGCATCGTTGCAACAACATCCTTGCACAAGCAATCCGGTCAAGTGACAGACTTGGGACAATCATGGCTTCATAGTCAACAGCACTTGCTTGGTACTCACCTGGCCGAGACACAGGGCATTTTTGCTGTTTTGGTCTTTGAGGCTAAGCATACTAATGGCAAGCCTCACTTTCTCTCACTATATCAGGTTCTGATAGCCCACGGATTGAAAGAACCTGTTACCTTGCCGGCAGATGTCAATCAAGCCTTCAGGCAAGTAGGCAACTTCATCGCCCCGATCCATGCGCTTTACGTGTTAGGAGTGGCAGTTGTCAGGCATGCCCGCAGAATCTTGAGTGCACCAACCACAGATGCAATATATAAGTGCATATCTGCACAGGCGGATCCGTGCAACCAGAGCCCGTGTCTTGACACGTGACGGCTGGTCGCAGGTTGTAGTGGACACCTCTGCACATGAGATTTCTCCCACCATACGACGTGGTCCGTCACGGTCATCACAGAGACTCAGTGTTATGAAGTGGTTTTGCATAAACCCATCGCCCTGGATTCCATCCATGACATTCTCGAGCTTCCCATTCGTGATCAAGAGATTTTCGTGTCAGACATTAGAGGACCACGTAGAGTTCCATCGCACTGGCAGGCCCGTGAAAATTGTCAGGTGCATTTCGCATCTCCACGTTTTGCGCACGTTGGAGCAGCCCGCATCGCAGAATTGAGGTCTTGCTTGCGTCGGGTTGTGCCTACCACGGTCCAGGGAGATAACTCGCGTTTCGTCGTGTGGATGTGGGATGGTCTTATCTTTAGCATCCAGCGAGTGCCGTGCCGCTAGCTCTGGAATACGCATATGAATTGCAGCAGATGATCAACGTGTACCGTGATGCCAGCATCCGCTCTCTGGGATCTGATGGTTGGGTGCCAGCTGATTCCATTGGTGAGACACGTGTGCCGCCGTTGCATCCTGTCGTAAGCATTTGCCTCAACCCGATTCACACTTCGGTTGCTGCGGACCCTCAATCGGTGGAACTTTGGATCAAGTGGCCGGGGGTTAGTAGGGCACGTGTGCTTCGTGTTCAGATGCGTTGTGACTTGCAAACCGCATGCCGATCAGTCCACAACCAGGACCAGGGTGACTTTGACGCTTTGGAGCCTTGGGTCAACGGACACCAAATTGCATGGGACACCAAAGCTTATCACCTCAATTCTCTTGTTGTATCCTTGCGAACACAGGGTGTACGAGGTGGTGCGAAGTCTAAGAATCTCCCTACTCGGTGCGCTACTATCCTCTTGCAGCAAGGTGTGCCCGTTCACAAAATTGCGCAGAAGGTTGACGAACTGTTGGGCAAATGTGACGAGGCCGAATTCGTGACAGTGGAGAGCGAAGCGTCCCTCGCTAGGCAGAAGCAATCCCTGATTGAACTTGCGGCCAAGCATAAAGTTGAACTTTATGGGGAAGTCAAAGGTAAAGGCAAAGGGAATGCCAAGTCGCGAAGGACCAGCAAGAAACCCATGAAGGGTGCTCCCTTGGTTGTGCCTAGTGCGTCTGACTTCCAACTCGAGCCAGGCACCTTCCAATTCGCCGACGGTACACCAGCCGCGGTACTCACGGAAATTAGCACCAGGACCACCGGAATCGCTCTGCTTTCGGCTGCAGAAGCAGTTCCATGGCTCGCACAGCCTCCATCTACACCAGACGAACTGGCAGTCATTGTTCTCGGCGAGGGACTAAGCCACCCCCAAATTGACAAATGCTCCATTGAATTTCCCGCTGTTGCTGTGGGCACTCAGGACCGTGTGCTTCTCAGAGGTTCCTTATATCAGCTTGGTTCCAAGCATGTGAAACTCGGATTAACACAGCTCAAAATGGTTGTTGCGGAAACGGTCACGTGCTCACTCACGGTGCACAGTGAGGACTTCCAACCAGAATCATGGAAGGGTTTGGTGTTGGCGCCAGCCAAAGTGATCTTGAGCCGCCTCGGAGACTTGCAGCCACAGATCACTTCTGTATGGGGACGTTCTTTTCGTAAAGACAAGGACCGAAGTGCGCCTGCAGACTCCACTACCGTTCAAATCTGGATTAGCCTCCCCACGGCAGCCGTGACAAACCTGCTCCGCATGTCAGGATTCAGCAGTGTCTACATCACCCCTAGGAGCGCAAGTGGAAGCATAGATACTAGTTATCCAGTGTTCTGGATGGCGGACAGTACACGTGTGGGGTCTCCCCCACCTGGGGTTCAGAGGTGGAGGCAGTAAACCGAACTATGCAATCCGGGCCACGGCTGCCACTGCCCAGGCCATCCACAACAAGGTCCGACCAGGTGAAACCTGGAGAGCCCATAGCAGTGACTGAGCTTTTAAGCTTGCACCTTCCCCAGGTATTACACGTGAAGCTTTGACAGAATTGGGTGCGGAAAATGAAGTGGGCGCTGAAACCCATAAAACGCCTCAACCACCGTACTTGGTTGGTAGGAGCGGGAGATGCACCAGGGTCTTGGTGTGTTCAGCTTGGCGGAGCGTCAATTCTCATCACTCGAGTGGAGCCAAAACAGTCGGCCACTGCCGCTGTTGTGCTTGGAGGCAGACCTCCAGAGCCTAAGCCCTCATCGAGCACTGTTGACCCCTGGCTTCACTCCGATCCGTGGGCCAGTGCCGCGCCAAGGGCCAATATGCCCACATCACGGGCGATGCAGGGTCCCATCCAGACCAAACACGAAGAACAAGACAAACGCCTCGAATCACTTGAACAGAAAATTCAAATACTGTCCGATGGACAGCACAAAATTGAAAAGTGCCAGCACGATATGCAGGCTGCCATCACCTCGCAGCTCCAGGGCATCGTGTCTTCTGTGACCACGCAACTGGAATCGAGCATGCAGCAGGCAATCAGCAGAGCGTTGAAAACACGACCGACCATCCGTGATTCACCCGACAAAGCTGCGCCTATCAAAAAGGCCCAGCGAATCGCGAGTGATGACGACATGTAGCATTCGCTGCACGGTCCACCGTGACTGTGCAGCACACCTCACGCGCAGGTATAGGGGCGCTGAATTCTCCGTCCTTTCGAACAGGTAAAGGAAAGGAGCCGACAGCATTGCCTGTGTGTGTAATTTTCTACCCTTCCCTCTGTAGCAGTAACTCAATAGAAGTTGCTGACTACCACGAGCCTGGTCGGCTTCGCACGTACTCTTGGATTCAGGGTCTGTTTGACAGAAGGATGAACGTGTGGGTTCGCAGCCCCGGTGCTGTGCCCAATATTGCCTGCATTGTCATCCAGAGACAGCCTTACCGCACAGTGACTTTAGGGTGCTCCTCTGGTAATAACGTGTGCTCGGGTACATGTTTCGCATTGGAGCATGGGTCATCCAGGAGAGTACAGCCGCAACAGTGCTTTGAGGAAAAAGATGTCATCCCGCCGAAGGTTCCGCCTGTGAGTACTTCCACGTGGTTTGCATTGAATGCTTGGCAGTTTCAGGTTGCCCTTGGTTGTGCGTTCAGGTACGGAGAAGCAAAAAATCCCGGACCCTATCAGGTTCTCACCGTGTGTGTTTTTAATCCGACTACTGTTTATAACCATGTTGCCGATATTTGCAAAATACCAGCAGATCTCTACATCTTGTCAGAGACGGGGGCCATGGACATCCACCAAAAAGATCTAACCCACGACCTTGCGCAAAATAACCTGAGTGTCTCATGGGGTTATCCTGTTCCTCAGTTCAGGGACACCAAGTCAGCGGCTTGTAACAAGGGAGCCCCCATCGGCGTTGCCCTATGGTCAAGATTGCCACTTCGAGCATGTAGGGAATCTCCGCCAGATCCGCTTCACATTTCTTGCAGATATCAGGAAGCATGGGTCACTTTTGGGAAAAACCCGGTTCTGGTGATAGTGATCTATTGTTTTACCACCACGCATCGTGAGCATCGAGATAAAAATCTTGTGTTACTCACGCATGCTGCAAAACGCGCAGCCGCAGTACGGGGAAATGTCATGCTCGGAGGCGATTTTAATGCTGCACTGCAGGATGATCGTATAGTGCCAATGCTCGAGCAGCAGGGATTTTTAGATGTCATGCAGATGGCAAAATCGAGGTGGCCAGATCGCATACATCCGACATGTATGGAGGTCACCTACCCGGATAACCTCTTAATCAAAGGACCCCTCACACATAAGATCATGGGTGCGAGCGTTCTTGTGAATCGAGGGTTGGGTGCGCATTTGCCCTTTCTGATTCAATTTCTTGTTTCTTCAGATACTGAGGCAGTTCTGGCCTGGAAATTGCCCAAGGATTGGACTGACTTGAAACCGGATCCCCAGCATATTGAGGTTGAGTATCAACACACCAGACGGTCATTCATGGACAGCACAGATAGGACAGTTGAGTCAGCGCTATCGCAATGGGCCAACGCTGTTGAGTCTGCAGTGGATAAAGCCCTGCAGACCAGCGGCTGTTCCGATGGACCGAACCACCTGCCGCCTGCTTTTCGAGGCCGATGCCAGAGGCCCGCCTATCGACAAATACAGCCAGCACCGGTGCCCAAGTTTGCTAATAACCGCACCTATGAGCCACTCGTGGACATTGTGTCTTTTACGGTGGTCCATAAGACCCGTCAGGTACGTCGCCTGTACTCCGGATTGCTAGTGCTTGCACTCGCGGCGTTATACGGGTGCCCTTAACTGTTGAGTTGCAGCTTGAGGCTCAAACCTTTCCTTTCCTTCCAATTTCAGGGCCTTAGATTTTTTTCAGAGCTTGCGCACTGCATGGTTTTGCATGGATCTTGCGTGTTTTGTGAATTGTTTTCCGCAGCAGTTCCTTCCCGGCTCACGTCCGTGCTCAGGTGCATGTCCGTTCGGACCTCGATGCTCTGCCGTTTGCCCCCCTTTTTTTCTTTTCGGGCCCTTTCCCCCCCCTTTTTTTTTTTCGGGTCCTTTTGGGGGTGGCCGTTTCGCCTTGTGTCAGGACTCCCTCCAGTTCGTCACAGCCCGGGCCTTGGAGAAGGGTGCACAGTTCACTTCTTGAAAGTCCCAGTTGCCTTTCCCCCTTCGTCTTCCTTGCTCCTCGCTCGTGCCCTGTCAGGCGGCCGTGTTTCAGGTACCCCGCAAGTCCGGCCTCAGTCCCTCTTGCACCGTGCGCCGCCCTCAGGTTACTTCTGCCTCTTGTCTTTTGCCGCCAGGCCTACGGTCCGTGCCTCAATTCTTCCTTCCGCTTGGCCCCGTTTGCGTTTGCGTCACCAGTGCCCGCACAGCGTTGGTTCATCCACAGCTCTTGGCTCAGCTCAGTTCTTGCTTTGGTCTCCTTGTCGGCTCCCTGATCGCCATGAATTCCGCCCTGGCCGATTACCTGTCCAGTGACGAGGAGACTGGCCCGCTTGGCGAAACCATTACGGGGGGAAGCATCTTGCTCCCCCCAGAGTTGGTCTTCGAGGGCGACGCCCTGGGTTGCCTCACCTGCTACGCTTCAAGTGACGAAGACCCGACTGACAGAGGTCCCTCTGCTGCCTCTGCAGCCCAGGCACCTGCGCCTGCCGGAGCAACCGCCTGGTCAGATCCGACAGATGAGCAAGCCGTCCGCCAGCTCATCAGTGCCGAGATCACCCGGACACAGGCGGCGGAGTCCTTGGAGCGCGTGCTCATGGCTCGAGAAGACCCAGTGCGTATTGCTCTTGAGATGATACAAGCCGAACGCCGAGCGGCTCGTGCACCAGTTGCTCCGTTCACGCGCACCAAGGTCATGCCTGCAGTGAAGCCCATGCCCCGCGTAGGAGTGAAAGCCATGCCACGCATTCCCGACCAGGCCTCGCGTACCTTTCCAAAAGGTGCGCAGCATGGCTACTGCTACGTCAGCGGCCCATCACCTGCTTCGTGGACTCGAACTCCCACGCGTACGCGCTCGGGCCGTGTTCCTCCCCCTCAACCTGCTGCGGTTCCTGCTGCCCCGCGTGTCCTTGGCCATGGCAGACCTTTGACTGCCTTTTTCCCGTACCCGGCCAAGGCACTCCCTGCAGCCATGACGCCTCCGACCACCTTGAGTGCGCCTTCCCAGCCGCCCCCGCCTATGCCAGCGCCAGTGCCCAAGTCGTCGTCTTCTCGCACCGCTCGAGACCGACGAGCCCACGCTCCTCACAGGCGCTGATTTGCACAGCTGTCGGATCAGAAAAAGCGCTTGAGCATCTCACCCTGCCTTTCCTCTCAGGTGTATTCATTTCCTTCAGTTTCATGCACCTGATTTTGATTTGCTCGATCCAATCAGCCTACATTTCCCACACATGTCGACCCGCTCAGGTGGAGATCCCGTGTTCCGACCTCAGCTTTGCGCTCCAATTTCCTTCACCCGAGCCTTTCCAGTTGACCACAGCATTTGCCGACTCACCGTGCCTGTGTCACTCTAGTGCAGCGCTCTTGCACGCTCAGGTCTCCATGTGTGCCTGCCTCAGTCCGTGCGAGCCAAATTTTCCGACCTACATGGATGCCGCTTCAGACTTGCACCCCCCCATTTCCGCTTGTAGCTTTGACGTTCCAGTGCAGCTCTCTCGCAAACTCAGGCCAATCCGGTGTCCATTTGTGCCATCCTCAGTCCGCGTGAGCCAAAATTTCTTACCCAAATGGATGCCGCTTCGAAGTTCTCCTTTGCTCTTATAGCTCTGGCATCCCAGTTCAGCACTCCTGCACGCTCAGGTCTCAGTCCGTTCCAGCCTCAGCCGTTTGCACCAAAATTTCCTTCCCAAGTGGAAGCCGCTTCAGCAATCACCTTTTACCTGGTCGCTCTGACCTACCACAGAGCGCTCTCTCACGTTCAGGTTTCCAGTTTTGCCCGCCTCAGTGTGCGCGCGCCAAAATTTTCCGAGCCAAATGGATGCCGTTCCAGAATTGCAACCTTCACTTTCCAATGCGGTGTTTCGGTCTCCTTGCCTTCCCTTCTGATCCAGTTGGTCCCCCCTCCGTGCGGCCATTTGCACATTCCGTTTGCTTTCTTTTGCGCCTTCGTGCCGAGGCCGCTCACCATTCCAAGCCTGCCCCAGACTCAGTTTCAGCCAACGCGCCTGCAGAAGCGCTCCAGTTAATGAACCTTTGCCACGGGCTCAGTCTTCATGTTTAGTCCGTGCCCTTAGCCACATGGACCTCACCTTTCCTTGGGAGGCTCCGGCCTTTGCTCCAATCTTTGCTCAACGTTCCATCGAGCTGCAAGCAGTGCCGTCGATTCAGTCACTGCAACCGCCCTCTCATGAGGGCACATTGGGGCCCAGTGCTGCCGAGCTATTGGATGAGGCATTCCCGCGCACAACAGCCAAGCGCAAGCTTGACCTTCTGGAGGGGCTCCCTTCGTTCCAGCTCATTCGAAAGCCTGCCGTTGCCTCCTTGCGTCAGAGCACCCTACGGCACGCACTAGTGAGCCGGCTCCTCATTCTTTTGAAGGCTGCAGGCGAATCCTGTCCCATTCTAGCCCTTGCCGACGAGGACCCGTGGATGGGATGGCAGCTTGTTTCAGATGTTGTCTCCGGCCGCAGTGAGTCCACTTTGAAAGCGCGCCTCGGCTACCTTGAGCGCTACTTTGCGTGGTGCAGTGACCACAGATTGGCCTGGGTCCCCCTGACAGTTTCCGCTACATGGAAATGGATGCAGGCACTCAAAGATGCCTCGCCCTCGGCTCCCACCTCAGGCTATCAGTCCCTGAGGTGGTTTGCTCACATGTTTCAATGCGCTGCTGATGCCGACTTCTTCTCCAGCCCACTTTTGAAGGGTTCGGCAACTCACTCCTTGCAGGCCGCCCCCCCGCTTCGGCAGAAGCCGCCCATTTTGGTCAGCCAAGTCAAGCGGTTGGAGTTGCTCACAGTCTCGGACGAGCCCGCCTTGGTGAACATTGTTGGGGGCATCCTCGTTGCCCTCTATTCCAGGTCTCGCTGGATGGATTTGCAGCGGGCCTCCAGCCTCGAGCTCGATGCCCCGGAAGGGGTCACTTACTTCGGGAACACCTTTTACCAGCTCAACACAAGTGAATATAAGACCTCCAAAAGCGGAGGCAAGAGCCGTCTCATCCTGCCTCTCACCTTGCCTATTTTCTCTTTGAGTGGGTGCCATTGGTTCCAGAACTGGTTGGCTGCGAGGGATCGCCTTGGCCTTCCAGTCCAGGGAGCTATCACCCCACCACTGATTCGCTCAGTGGGTGCCCAAGAGACACACCACGGCCTAATACTTCCATCCTCGCTAAGATTGCCAAACCAGGAGAACCCGTACCCACCAGTCGGTCCCTCAAAGCCACTTGCCTCAGCTGGGTAGCCAAAGCGGGAGTTTCTCCCCCCTTGCGTAAGCTGTTGGGCTACCATGTGGACGCAACAGAGCTGTCAGTGAACACCTACTCTCGCGACCTTCTGGCACCACCTTTGAGGGAATTGGTCCGGGTTCTGTCATTGATAGCCTCGGGGGCCTTCTCCCCTGACACCACACGCTCCGGGTACTTTGCATTCAATGATCCCGGCACACAGGACGGCAATGAAGCCGCTCCCGCAGTTTTGCCTCAGCCACCCTCTGCAAGTGTGTCTGCAGACACTACCGCAGTGACAGCAGAGTCAGCGCTGGGACCGACAAGCCCCCAGTCGCCGCGCACCAGCGACTCCGACTCGTCGTCTTTAGAAGAAGTTGTGCCTGAGAGCACCGAAGAGGACCTCGGTGACCCCGATGAGAGCCCAGCTGCGGCTCTTGCCGCCTTCAAGCAGCCGTTCTTTTCCGTTCAACCTCCATTTTTGTTGGTTCAGCACCAGAAGTTGCGGACAATACATATCGCCGGAGGCGACTCTGAAGAGCGCCTTCTCTGCGGAAGGACCAATACTGACCGATTCTTGAGTGTGGGCCAAGTGGTTCACCAACCCTTTCCTAAGTGCAAGCAGTGCTTTCATGCCTCTGGCAAGCACGACGAATGCTGAAGGAACAAAGGATAGGTGCTGTGCTCACCCATCAAACTCCAGCCTGTCTTGCATAGTGCCGTTAAAAAGAGACGGCCTGTGCACTCACGCATGTGTGCCCGCATAGGCACCAGCCAAAAGCTCCGACCTTAGCGCAGCATTCCTATGTTCAGTTTGTACATGTCATGTGCAGACCCCACTTCTCCAGCTGTCGGCTCGAGTTTCAGATTATCATTTCATAGTTGCCATGAGCTTGCTTGATAGCAAGTCCGAGTTTGACAGCCGTGCCCAACAGGTGGGTCTCGTGGAAGAAGTTGTGCAGGCCCTTAGCGACAAGGGCATCGCCTCATTGGCCCAGCTGGGCTTTGCGGCGGGTACCCCAGGCACCACAGACGAGACCTCGCTGCGAGCTTGGGCCAGCGAGACGCTTGGCAGTCTCTCGGTACCACTGGGCCAGGAAATTGCGCTTCGGCGCTTGCTTTTCACTGCACATACCTTGATCATTGCCTCCCTCAAAGAGGAAGTGGCCCGTGCAAGCTCAGCGGCCGATGTGGTGAGGAAGCTCCCGCCAGTTGAACGGGAGGCACGCCTCACCAAGCTTCGAGAGAAGCTTCCTGGCATTGACCTTACACGCCATCAAGAACCGTCCTACGAGTTGGTGGACGCTTTCAGCGCCATGTTGGAAGCCCGCTCCGTGCGTTGGGTGCCGTTTCACAAGTGCACCAGCCGCGAGCAAGAGCTGTCGGCTCGCTCGTACAATAAGGAACTCCAAGTCATGCAAAGCCAGGATGGCAAGCTTTCCTTGAAGGAGGGTCAGGCCTCACGCCATGCCAACGTTTCGGACGGCCTGCGAGTCCAGCAAGCCATGTCCAGACGTGCAGCAGCGGCTGAAATCGCCGGCATCGCCACCTTCGACGCCTTGCAGAAGTGGCACACTTACCTCCTCAATACTCTTACACAACAGCCTCCCCAAGGCTTCACACCAGTTGCTTTGGAGCAGCTCACGGCGGCAGACAAGGAGCTGTGGATGGGCGTATCCCACAAGGTGGGTGCCTCCCTGCCGAGTGATCATGATTTCCCTGTGGACCAAGCCATCCTAGAGCTCATGCTCACTCCGCCCGTTGCGATGCAGCTGCTCCCTCGGCCCTCGCGCGCCGTCCCTGAGCGAGTCAATCGGCCACGACCTCCCAAGGGTTCACCCAAGGGGCGTGGCAAGTCCCCCGCCAAGTCCAAGGGCCGTGGCAAGGCTCAGCCCAGTTTCCCGGCGCCCTTGCAAGGAAAAGGGAAGAAGGGGAGCACGAGCCGGCCAATTCCGCCAATGCTATGGCTAGCAGTGGGTCATTCAGTTTCGGCTGTTCCGCTGCAGTGCCCCTTTTGCCAACACCATCCTTTTCTTTCCCAAGTCAGCCAGCCGCCTCCTCTGTTGCGAAAACCAACGAACCGGCTCCCACGCCGGGTAGGCATGCCCCTGTGCATCCTACCACCTCACTTAGTGAGGTTTCCCAGGCCCCTGTGCCTGCTGGGTTCGCCCCTGTGCTGCCCAGCGCTTCTCCCCGAGAAGCTCTTCCCAAGGCCCCTGTGCCTGCTGGGTCTGCCCCTGTGCGGCCCAGCGCTTCTCCCCGAGAAGCTCTTCCCAAGGCCCCTGTGCCTTCTGGGTCTGCCCCTGTGCGGCCCAGTGCTCCCCTTGCGGGTGCCTTTCCCTTGGCCCCTGTGCCTGGTGGGTGTGCCCCTGTGCACCCCGCCGTTCCTCCGGTCGCAGTTTCCTTTCACGGTCATACTTCGGGCACACAGACCCCAGCACCCTGTGCCCGGCCTTTCACCGGGCATTGCCCTGCCAGTGACCATGCCTTTCCTTCGGCCTCCGGCCTTTCCGAGGATCTCGCTTCCTCGGCCAGTCCCGCTGTTTGCGCACCTGCCCGCAGCCCTGAGGGCCGCGCACCCTGTGTGGTCGAGATCTTTGCAGGTTCGTGCAACTTTTCTTCCACAGCCGTCTCCATGGGTTTTCAGTCAGTGGCAGTGGATCATGTACCAGCAAAGCGGTGGCATGTTTTGCAGTTGGACTTGCGCGAGCCTGGCGCCCAACAGTTGCTGCTCAGCACACTCAAGTGCTTGCTGCCGGCCCTGGTGGTGCTTGCACCCCCGTGCGGCACTGCTTCCCGCGCGAGGGATATTCCAGCCTACAGCAATGGGAAACGCATTGCGAACCCGCTCCGTTCGGGCCAGCATCCAGACGGTTTGCCTTCACTTCAAGGCCATGACCTCGCTAGGGTGACCAGTGCCAACAGCCTTTATGCGTTCGCGGCCGCTGTCGCTGGCATGTGCAGCCAGCACGGCATACCGTGGCTTATCGAGAACCCTGCTCGCAGTTATATGTGGGACACTTCCATGATGAGCGCACTCCCAGAGCATTCGCAGACCGAGGTCCACTTTTGCGCTTATGGGGGTGCTCGCCGCAAGCGCACTGTCCTGAAGGGTACTCCCACCTGGTTGCAGAATCTTTGCCGCACATGTGACGGCAACCATTCTCATGCCCCGTGGAAAGATTCCTTGGGCATTCACACCGCCGAGGAAGCCGCTTACCCACTCCCCTTTTGCCAAGCCGTTTGCCTATGTTTGAGGGACTCCTTGCCTCCGCACAGCCGCCCCCGGCCGGTGTTTCTAGGCCAGGCACTGCCACACTGGAGGGATGATTCATTATTCCTTCGAGCTGCAGTGAAGTTTCAGCCTCGTTCGTGGGTATTTCCAAACTTGCCGTCTCCCTTTGATTTGCAGTTGTTCCCGCGAAGCCTTTTCGACGCAGCATGGCTTCGCGGCAAGCGGCTACCGGCCGGCCCTTGGCCAAAAGGCTCCGTATTGCCTTTGCATCCGCCAGAAGCTGCTCAAGATCAGTTTTGGGTCGCATGCCCTAAGGACCCTGTGCAGCACATGCATTCTATGAGTGGAGTGCAGCACCCAGCCAACATGTTGCCCCCTCTTGGCCAATTTCTGGAGGAGGCCGTCGACTTCGTTGCAACATGTCCCACGCATGATGCCCTGTCCTTCTGGGCAGAGAGGCTCAGATCCTTGCTTCAGCTGGCCGAAGAATTTGCTCCGCGTCAGAAGCGGTTGCTCGCCTCGTGCGATGCTCATGTTGCTCGCATCAACGCCAAGAAGCGCACTTTGCTGCTCAAGCACGTCTTGCAGACCGTTGGCTATCAGGACACTGCCATCGCTGACGAGCTAGCTGCCGGTTTCCCATTATTTGGATGGCTTCCTGAGTCAATGGAGCTGCCCAGGCATCCACAACCACCTGCGGTAGATATTGCCTCCTTAGAGCGCATGGCCCCAGCGTTGCAGGCCCGCGCCTTGGCCCGTTGTCAGCCTACAGATGATCCAGCAGCTGACCAGACACTTTTTGACACTACACTTACGGAATTGCAGCAGGGCTGGCTAGATGGCCCCTTTTTGGCCCCGGACGTGCCAAGCACTTCCGTCATCAGCCCGCGTTTCTATGTTTTGCAGTCTGACAAATGCAGGCCTATTGACGACTTTACGTTCAATCTTTTGAACTCTGCCGTCGGTTCCGCCAACAAGGTCGTCCTGCATGACACTGATTTTATCGCTGCCTTGCTCAAGCGGTGTTGCAGTTACAATAAGGTGCCCTGGCGTGGACGAGCCTTCGACCTTCAGGACGCATACCGTCAGCTGGCGATTGCGCCTGCGCACCGAACACACTCGTTCATTTGCGTGTACGAACCCATGCATGGCCCGAGGTGCTACCGTATGCTGACTATGCCATTTGGCAGCTCAGCCTCGGTTTACGCCTTTTTGCGCACTAGCTTAGCCATTCATGCGCTTGGAGCTCGCCTTTTTCGCCTGCCCTGGACCTGCTTCTATGACGATTTCCCGACAGTGGTGCCCGAGCCGCTCGCCAACGCTGCCACGCACCTGATCAAGTCCTTGTTCACATTGTTGGGTTTCCAGGTCAGTGACAAGCCCTCCAAGAACCCACCATTTGCAGCCGTGTTTCAGGCGCTTGGGGTTGCCTTCAACCTCACGCGAGCAGTTTCCGGGGTCTTCGAAGTGGCGAACACCGAGGCCCGAATCCATCTCCTGGCTTCTAGCTTGCAAGAGCTTTTGACAAGCCATTCCCTTTCACCCAAAGAGGCTCGCAGATTGAGAGGCCGCATGCAGTTTGCGCACGGTCAATTATCGGGACGATACCATTCACGATGCCTCTCTTCTCTGCATGAGCTTTCTGCCCTGGCACCAGGCTCTCGCGCCCCTCCGTCGCTTGTGAGGATTTTACAGCGCTGTTTGCAGTCTCTTGTCAATTCCATGCCAAGAGCAGTCAGCAGCAAGGACCGCCTCGTTTGGCATCTGTTTACAGATGGTGCCTTGGAGGCTTCCAAGCCCTCCATAGGAGGCGTCCTCGTGGACTTCTTTGGGCATCCCCGCTTTCACTTTTCATTTGAGCCCCCGGCTCTTTCAGTGCTCACAACCTTTGGATCTCACTGCATTTTGCACCTCGAGATCCTTCCCATTTTGGTGGCACTTCACCTCTGGCCAGACCTGCTCTCAGGCACGGCCATTTTCTTTCATGTGGACAACGAAGCTGCACTTCATTCTCTCATTCGCATGTCGTGCGACAACCATGCGGCTGACCAGCTTGTCCAACACTTCCTGCGCCTTGAGCAACGGATGACCTTCGATACATGGATCCACCGGGTCCCTACCGAGGTGAATGTTGCCGATGCCCCGAGTCGAGGCAAAGAAACTCAGTTACTTTCCTTTCAGTCCCAGAAGTCCCACGTCACACAAAGCATTTGGAACAGTCTATGGAGCGAGCTGCAGCTGGTAAAATTTACTTGCTCTTGCTCTTGTACCGTCTCTTTCCTTGCGCATGAAGTGCACATAGCGTCCTTTCATGCCTTTATTCGCACGTATGTGTTTTCCGTTTCAATCCGTTTGTGCCGCCTCAGGTCACTTCACACGGTCGAGCACTCAGTTTACAGGGGGTGCGTGCGAGTTCTCGACATGGGGTGCTTGCCTGCCCTCACCCCCTGAGGCCTTCTTGGGGGACCCCCTTCTTTCAGGGTGTGAACCCTTTTCTCCCTTTTGGGGTCCCCCCTTTTCTGAGAAGGACCTTTCCTTACCTTGATGCTCTACCCCGTGTGCTGAAAAGGAGTGCTTGCGCTCAAGGTTCCCTTGTCAAGTATTGTTGAGAGACTCAAGCTGCTTAAGGGCACCTGGTATAAGGATTGCTAGTGCTTGCACTCGCGGCGTTATACGGGTGCCCTTAACTGTTGAGTTGCAGCTTGAGGCTCAAACCTTTCCTTTCCTTCCAATTTCAGGGCCTTAGATTTTTTTCCCACCCACCCACCCAGGTTGGACGAGTGAGTGGCTATGCCTACTATATCAAGTAGCTTATTGGCTACGCGAGCCACACCATGTGGCTTGCCTTTCAGTCTGGGTTCGGGGGTGCTTGCCTGCCCTCACCCCCTGAGGCCTTCTTGGGGGACCCCCCTCTTTCAGGGTGTGAACCCTTTTCTCCCTTTTAGGGTCCCCCCTTTTCTGAGAAGGACCTTTCCTTACCTTGATGCTCTACCCCGTGTGCTGAAAAGGAGTGCTTGCGCTCAAGGTTCCCTTGTCAAGCATTGTTGAGAGACTCAAGCTGCTTAAGGGCACCTGGTATAATACAGGCGTACCTTGTCATCCTTTTTCGGACCTCATAAGACTCCACTACATTTTGAACAGCTGAAACATCTTTGGAACTCAATCAGAGTCGCGAAAAGCAGACAACAGGAGCGTGGTACATTGACTGCACCTCGCCAGGTTCTATCCAATGGATTGATGACCTCATAATCCATGCCAGAACGGACTGTGACCAGTTCGCATCAAAAAGCCGCACCATGCGCACTCAGGACTTTAAGACTAAACTCGAAGTGGATTGGGGTAAACACGGAGGAAAATTCACTGCCATGTTACTCCGGAAGCCTGCTTATGCGGCGGCCAACCACATGACCTCTACCACAGAATATCAGTGCACCCGCTTGAGATCCACACACAAGCAGGAGCCACGCATCCGCACGCACGGCGGTAATGTTGCTGTCGGTGAAGTACTAATAATAGGCGGGGAAAAATGCAGAATCCTTGCAAAAAACACCGCAGATGTGTGTGTTCTGGATGCGTTACCACGCACTAGCGCATCCTTCATGGCTCAACACGAACAGTGGTCAGCATCCGCTGACGCTGCAGTCAACAGCCTCCTGCAAGTGTGGCAGCCCGTGTGGCAGAGAGACACTGAGGCGGAAAGAGACCAAGAAGATCAGTGGCCCGATGCCTTCCGCCTCATTGAGCAGTTTGCTCCGCAGTTACCGGAAATTGAGATACCTACCCTCACCTTGACTGCTTGGAAGGAGGCTCTTGCAACCGCAAAAAACAAAACTGCCAAAGGATGCTGTGGATTCAGTTGCCCGGAGCTAAAATCCTTGCCAGACCTCGCACTGGCTGACCTATTGCAGGTGTTCAATGAACTTCAGCAAGGCGCCGATTGGCCTGCATTTTTGGTTACAGCACGTGCTTGCTTCTTGCAAAAAAGTCCGGGGGATTTCTCGCCCGAAGGTCGTAGACCTATCACCGTGTTTTCCCTGTTGTTTCGACTCTGGTCAAAAATTGTGAATAAGCATCTCATTACAGCATGGGCCGGCCACCTTCCCAGCGCAGTGGCTGCAGGCATCCCAGGACGCACATCGGAAACAGTCTGGTGGCAATCACAGGCGACTGGTCACAGATTTAAAAAAATGCTTCAACTATTTGGCAAGGTTTTTAATGGGCGCGCTTTTCCGTAGGCTAGGTGCCCCAACGAGCATAGTAAGTACTTGGCTCCGTGCATTAAACCAATCTACGAGGGTTATCATCATGCAGGGGGTCACATCCGAGCCTGTGGCCTCCACTACAGGCATTCCGGAGGGCGACCCGCTGGGAATTGCTTCCATTGCGGCATATGGTGCGCTTTGGGCATGGATGATGCTCAGCCACCATGCTACGCCATACGCTTATGCCGATAATCTAGAGTACCATTGCCTGCCCAGACATGTTCGTCAGGCTGCTGATGCAAACCAGCTCTTTCATACTGCTTGGAGGCAGAACATTTCGTATTCGAAAAGTTGGTCGTGGGCTACCTCAAAGTCAGGAAGAGTTGCCTGGGAGGCATACAACATTGGCCAGCCACGTGACAAGCAATTTCCAATCAAAAACAGTGGAATCGACCTGGGTACCGTGGCGAATTACACGGGGTTCCGTTACACTGAGAACCAGGATGCACGGATCACCGAAGGCACAAGACGGGCATTTACACTCTCTCGATTTCCACTCTCAGCGGATAACACAGTGAAATCTATACATGCCTCGATCTTGCCGCACGCATTACACGGGTGTGAAGGCCTTTTTCCATCACTTAAAAAACTCTCTCACCTCCGGACAGCCTTTACGGCTTGCCTCATAGACAACAAATCTTGCGCGAATCCCTGGATGGCGTGCACATGCGTGACGTCACGTATTTGTGATCCTCTCTTTTATGTTGCAACGCGCATCCTCAGACTGTGCCGCAAAATGATAGGCACACATCCGGACGTGGCGCACATGGTGTGGGAGAATGCACTTCACTTGAAGGAACACTTCTCTAGCCACGCCCGGGCACATCGTCCGGGCCCTGCCTCGGCACTGTCCAGACCAACCGAGCTGCTTCATTGCACAATGAAGCCCAAAGGTGTTCTAGTCAATCCGGACGGAATCACGCTTGATCTGTGTCAAGTGAGCAGACCCGACATTACAGATTTCTTGTTAACCACTTGGAGTCACGTAGTCACCATTGAAATCTTGAAACGAAAAACATGGCAGGAAATTGACACAGTTGATGTCGCACGTACCATACAGCACATCCAGGAACTCACACTGGAGCAACGGGCCCTTGTGAAACGACACCTGACTGGGGCGTTCCAGAGTTCTGTCATGCAGGTCCACTGGAAACCCTCAGAAGAGGTTGCGTGTATCTTGTGTGGTGTCAGCCAGCCAGGTTTGCTCCACGACCACCTGACCTGTTCTAATTTGGATGTTGTACGGACTAAGTGGCATGAGTGGCTCACGCAGCTTACTGCTAGTGAAAAGCCATACCTTGCATTTCCGGTCGCGCCCCAACTTGCAGAAGAGCTAGAACTACGCCTCGTGAGACAGCAGATTCTGCTAGAACCGGCAGAGGTGCAGGCCCGACAGGGGTCAGTCAGCGTTTGGACTGACGGCTCAGCAAATGTGGCGCCGTGCCACATCCTTCGGGAGGCCACCTGGGCACTGGTAACTGACACATGCTCCATAGACACGGACAGGATCGCTGCTATGAGGAACTGGAACCAAAGCTTTCAGTTGCCAGACACGTTCTGTGTAGTGCAGACGGGGTTTGTGCCAGGTAGGCAGACGGTCAACAGAGCTGAACTGCTGGCTGTCTACTATGCCATTCTGTGCTACCCGAAAGCACAAATTTTGCGCATTTTCTGTGACAGTCAATATGTTGTGCACTTGTTGCCCTTAATTCTTGAGAATCCAGATGCCCGTGCTCATTGGCATAGGGACAACTTTGATTTGGTGTCCCGTATCTGCGTTGCCGTGCATGCCACGAGCACGGAGATATCCATCCTTAAAATAAAATCGCACCAGGACATCGTTGACCTGCCCACGCTGCTTGAGAAGTATAAAGCCATAGGAAACCACTGTGCTGATGCCGCAGCAGCATGTCTCCGCCGCATGGGCAACCCTTGCGTACGGGAGCTCAGAAATGCGCTTGCTGTTTCGTGGAAACATAGGGAACAGTTCACTAGAAGTGCCTTGAAGTACTTGGCTGACGTACAAAAGGAAAAAATTAGCCAAATTCGGGAGCAGCCCATCATTCGTTCACAACAAGATGAGCTTCCCACAGCCAGTGGGCAGACTCGTCGTGAACGTCAGCTTGATGTTCTCACCATCCGGGTGAGTCAACCGATTGATTGGCCTATCGCCGATCTTCCAGAGCACCTGTATGACTTGTGCCTCTACGGGGTTACCTACATGAAACGCCTAATAGCGTGGGCACGCACACTCATATGGGGACAGCCAAACAAAGATTGCCTGGGCGTCACATGGTTTGAACTCTACGTGAACTTCCGGATTGTTACACAATCGGAAATACCAACTAACCTTTCTAAGGATAGCAAAAAGCCAAAATATTACACTCCAGAACAAAATTCGGATGTGCTTCTTTTGAAATTGTCAGAAAAGGCAATCCGTCGTCTTTGGGTGGACAGTATGCGTACAGTCTCGCACCTCCTCCAAAGTCCCCTTTTTCCATATTCCGAGGCCAGCTGCGTCAGATCGCTTCAGAAAATACTACCGATTGATTACGGCTCTGGTCTCTCCCAGAGACCAGAAATGCTCAGGTCCATTGAAACAGCAGCCACGGTGCAGAAAGCTGTTCTTTCGACCTGCAAACCAGGTCGTGTGCGGGAGCGCCCGATGTGCCTAAACTTGACCCGCTAGCACACGTGCCAATGCCAGTCACGGAGCTGCCAGACGTGGCTGCTGCGCTTAAACTACGTGCCTGGAAGAAGAAGCAGGCCAGCCTTGTGCCACTAGCTAGGACTCTGGCGGATTGAGTCTCTCGCCCATGGGGATTCGCGGATGTTGGTGTGCCCCTCTTCCCCCTCTTTCGTTTGGGTTGTTTCCGTTTGGTGGGCCCCCTTCCTTTTGTTGCGGTTTTGGGGTCGGCTGGTGGGGGTGATGTGGGGTGCACTTTCAACTGCTTCATTCACTGGCCGGTGGGAATACCACACCGGCATCGACGCGAACTGGCGTGCATCACAAGAGGGTGTGCGTCCACAAGAGTTAAAAAAAATTAAAAAAAATTCGGATTCAGATTGGCAAGCTTTTGGCTCGAACCTTCTCGTGGTAGCTTGGTTGACTGTAGCTTTAGATGGGGAGGGGCCCGCCATGAAGTTGCAGGACAAATCGAGCCGTGACATTTCGATAAGGCCATTTGCTTGCGAGCACCACCGAGGTGACCACTTCAATCGCTTGAATAAGCCCTTGTTCTGCCCTTCCGTAGATATGCCTTCCTCGGAACCACGCGCTTGGTTTGGAGTGACCTGACCAAATTCAAGATGACACCCCGTGCACTCTTGGAAACTCATTCCTTTGGCCTTGTGACCTCACCGAGGGAACTGCATTTTGAACAGAGCTTGCGTCGCTTCTTTGATCTTGGTGGTTTCTCTAAGACAGTGAACATCGAGTTTGAAGGACGCTGCATCACGGCACCAGTGCATGCCACAGACACTGTGTTTTCCGTGATCCTCCGGAAACTTGGTGCCCTGTCAGGCTTTCGGGTGAAGTCTAGATCGAAATGGATCGGACTTGGGGATCGATTGTTGCCCATGCTCACCGAGACATTGCGGGTCTCACGACACGGCATCATGATCTTCAGCCAGACAGCCAGACGCAATAAGGACAGGAAATCCACCAGGTTCGCTGCCACGTGCTTCCCATGTGCGCCCAGTGCACCGCATGCAGACCAGGTGATACTTCCCATTTGCCACACAAGTGAATCCCTGACTGCCGCGACTTCAGGAACTCCGTTTGCCATCGGGAAGCCGCAAGAGCATCCCGCACATGTCGTGACCGGCCATAGCACCAGTGCACCGCCATCATTTGCATTGTGTGCAAATGACAGTTCACGCAAGTGCGTACCCAACATGCATGACAGTAGTGTAGAGCTCATTGACATGACTAAGAGTTGCACAGATATCTCTTGGCTCAATACCCTTGACTCCGCCTCGAATTCGACGTTTGATGGTGTCTTCCCTTTAGGGGAAAATCACCAAAAGGACGGACAAGAAGCGCATCCTGAGACGCAAAACCGACGCCCAGGTGTGCAAACACATTACGCATTTTCTGCCTTTTCGTGTTACGCTGAGGACCAGGGCACGCTTCCAACGTGCGCCATCATGGTTTCTTGGAAACTTGCACGCTTTTGCAGCAGGAAGAGATTGGAAAACCATCTGCATTCGCCAGTTGTTCTGTCACACGGTGAAATTGCAGAAGATAATCACGACGACCTTACATCAAATCAGAGTGCCTGTTTCGATTTGCAGAGCATGCCGCTGTTGCCGTTCTGCTCCCGGGCGCGCATTTTGACATGTAATCCAGAACATGAAGGCTCTACTACGGGCATCCGACCCAGCCAATTTCCTCTGGCAGATGCATCATTTGCTGATCCGTGTAATGCCCAGAATCCGAAAGCAGTGATTCACTGTGAGCATGCATGTCACGTGTTCCCTGCATTCCAGTGTGATGCTGAGAATCTGGACTCAACGGGGCCTGGTGACATCGCGGTTCCTCAAGGATTTGCATGTTTTGGCGGCAGAGAGGGATCAGAAGCCAATCTGCACCTGCTGGTTGCTTCGCCACCTAGTGTGATCCCAGACGCTAATCACATCGACCTAGTATCAACTCAAGGTGCTTGTCTTGATTCACGGGGTGTGCCTTTCCAGAGTCACCTCCACCAAGCATGCACCCCGACAGGTAATCCAGATCGCGAAAGACCTTCCACAACTACAGAGCCCAGCCCGCCACTCAGGACTGTTGAGCTTTGGGTGGTGTTGCCTGGCGCCTCCAAATCTGTTGTAATGGGTGTCAGTTGTCACCTCAAGGTGAGGGATGTGGTAGCCAGCCTTCAATTGAAGAGAAGTGTTCATTGCGTCTCCGATGGCCATTATTTGGACCCGGACGCATCTGTCATTGCTCTCCGTGATGGGGCTTACCATTAGTATGCTTAGCCTCAAAGACCAAAACAGCAAAAATGCCCTGTGTCGGCCAAATGAGTACCAAGCAAGTGCTGTTGGCTATATGAGGCCATGGTGGTCCCAAGTCTGTCACTTGACCGGATTGCTCGTGCAAAGATGTTGTTGCAACGATGCTTGGCCTTCATGCCCTCAGGCAGAAACCTAGGGTCATCATATACGGCAATCGCAGACTCAGCGAGCTCCAGGCTTCGTCTATGCTCCTCATCAAGATCAAGATGCCACGCATCAAAGTTTGCGAGGGTGGGTTTACCCAGAGCAGTCCAGCGGTAGGAGATGAGCTCTTCATCTTGCCCCCACTGCACACCGAAGAGGGCTAACCATCTGGGCCTGCTGGCCGGCACATGCTCTTCCAGTGATGCAGTGTCTTCCCAAAGATCGAAAGCCCGCCCATGCAGCAGCTTTCCGAATATGATGAAAGTCCGGATGCTCAGTGATGGTGGAGACATTCTCAACTGCAATCATGGCTGGCCGACAGAGCAAGGCTGCCTCAAAGACGTCCAACCACAATCTGCCGCTTTCTGTTCGGAAGCCAGACTGGCCGCCTGCTCTGGACCAGGGAGGACACGGGCAGGACACTGTCGAGAAATTGGCATGGGTATGGCAATGGAGCAATGCAAGGGTGCTCACGGTGACATCCTGTCTCCAGTAGAGATGCTGTCCAACCTCCATGGAACCGGAAGCGGCGGGGAGCTGGTTCTCTTGCAGGTGAATGCCACCGTGAATTCTCATGTGCGTTTCTGCAGCACTCACACTATTGTCAATGCAAGCGACAGTGCTGATCGGTACCTGAAGGTCTTCGAGATGCCTAACAGCATGAGACCAACCACCAACGCCTCCAGCAAATACGTCCATGACCCTCAAAGCCCTAGGTCTGCGCATGTCTGGCTCGTGGCAAACGAGTGCGGTGTCATTCTGACAGTGAATTTGGCGCACATCGTCGCTCACCTTCACTTGCACATTGGTCAAGATGAGCAGGCAGCGTGACGAGGTTGCCACGGGAAATGGCTCGGATGTATCAATGTATGTACTCACATCCCTCGGGATAGTGCCTGTCGGGTTCGGATTTTCACAGTGTTGGGGGTAGTCCCTCAGTTGCGCAAGGTAAATCAATCTACCTCCATGGCTTTTGGTCAAGGTCCAATTCATGACGCAAACATGGGCCGTGCCTCCAATGTCCCAGATCGGGTCCTGAACAGAGAGACACCCTCTACCAAAGAGCCACTGGTCTGTGGGAATCTCTGGCTGATTTGGCCGTGGATTGGAATGTGTGCTGCCAGAGCGGAGTCAGGAATTCCACGATCCGTCAATCTGAGCACTTTGACCCACTTTCTCTCACCCTATCAGGTTCTGATAGCCCATGGATTGAAAGAACCTGTTACCTTGCCGGCAGATGTCAATCAAGCCTTCAGACAAGTAGGCAACTTCATCGCCCCGATCCATGCACTTTACGTGTTTACGTGTTAGGAGTGGCAGTTGTCAGGCACGCCCGCAGAGTCCTGAGTGCACCAACCACGGATCCGATGCAATATATAAGTGCATACCTGCACAGGCGGATCCGTGCAACTAGAGCCCGTGTCTTGACACGTGACGGCTGGTCGCAGCTTGTAGTGGACACCTCCGCACATGAGATTTCTCCCGCCATACCAATCGACGTGACGTGGTCCGTCACGGTCATCACAGAGACCCAGTGTTATGGGTTGGTTTTGCATAAGCCCATCACCCTGGATTCCATCCATGACGTTCTCGAGCTTCCCATTCGTGATCAAGAGATTTTCGTGTCAGACATTAGAGGACCACGTCGAGTTCCATCGCACTGGCAGGCCCGTGAAAATTGTCAGGTGCATTTCGTATCTCCTCGGGGTTTGCGCACGTTGGAGCAGCCCGCATCGCAGAATTGAGGTCTTGCTTGCATCGGGTTGTGCCTACCACCATCCAGGGAGATGACTCGCGCTTCGTTGTGTGGATGTGGGATGGTCTGATCTTTAGCATCCAGCGAGTGCCTCCCAATGCGGTGCCGCTAGCTCTGGAATACGCATGTGAATTGCAGCAGATGATCAACGTGTACAGTGATGCCAGCGTCCGCACTCTGGGTTCTGATGGTTGGGTGCCAGTTGATCCCAGTGGTGAGACGCGCGTGCCGCCGTTGCATCCCGTCGTTAGCATTTGCCTCAACCCGACTCATACTTCGGTTGCTGTGGATCCTCAGTCGGTTGAACTTTGGGTCAAGTGGCCGGGGGTTAGTAGGGCTCGTGTGCTTCGTGTTCAGATGCATTGTGACTTGCAAGCCGCATGCCGATCCAGGGTGACTTTGACGCTTTAGAGCCTTGGGTCAACGGACACCAAATTGCATGGGACACCAAAGCTTATCACCTCAATTCTCTTGTTGTATCCTTGCGAAGACAGGGTGTATGAGGTGGTGCGAAGTCTAAGAATCTCCCTACTCGGTGCGCTACTATCCTCTTGCAGCAAGGTGTGCCCGTTCACAAAATTGCGCAGAAGGTTGACGAACTGTTGGGCAAATGTGACGAGGCCGAATTCGTGACAGTGGAGAGCGAAGCGTCCCTCGCTAGGCAGAAGCAATCCCTGATTGAACTTGCAGCCAAGCATAAAGTTGAACTTTATGGGGAAGTCAAAGGTAAAGGCAAAGGGAATGCCAAGTCTCGAAGGACCAGCAAGAAACCCATGAAGGGTGCTCCCTTGGTTGTGCCTAGTGCGTCTGACTTCCAACTCGAGCCAGGCACCTTCCAATTCGCCGACGGTACACCAGCCGCGGTACTCACGGAAATTAGCACCAGGACCACCGGAATCGCACTGCTTTCGGCTGCAGAAGCAGTTCCATGGCTCGCACAGCCTCCATCTACACCAGACGAACTTGCAGTCATTGTTCTCGGCGAGGGACTAAGCTGCCACCCCCAAATTGACAAATGCTCCATTGAATTTCCCGCTGTTGCTGTGGGCACTCAGGACCGTGTGCTTCTCAGAGGTTCCTTATATCAGCTTGGCTCCAAGCATGTGAAACTCGGATTAACACAGCTCAAAATGGTTGTTGCGGAAACGGTCACGTGCTCACTCACGGTGCACAGTGAGGACTTCCAGCCAGAATCATGGAAGGGTTTGGTGTTGGCGCCAGCCAAAGTGATCTTGAGTCGCCTCGGAGACTTGCAGCCACAGATCACTTCTGTATGGGGACGTTCTTTTCGTAAAGACAAGGACCGAAGTGCGCCTGCAGACTCCACTACCGTTCAAATCTGGATTAGCCTCCCCACGGCAGCCGTGACAAACCTGCTCCGCATGTCAGGATTCAGCAGTGTCTACATCACCCCTAGGAGCGCAAGTGGAAGCATAGATACTAGTTATCCAGTGTTCTGGATGGCGGACAGTACACGTGTGGGGATGGAAACCACGTGTGCTGGACTCCCCCACCTGGGGTTCATAAGAGGTGGAGGCAGTAAACCGAACTATGCAATCCGGGCCACGGCGGCCACTGCCCAGGCCATCCACAACAAGGTCCGACCAGGAGAAACCTGGCGAGAGCCCATAGCAGTGACTGAGCTTTACAAGCTTATGCACCTTCCGCCAGGTATTACACGTGAAGCTTTGACAGAATTGGGCGCAGAAATGAAGTGGGCGCTGAAACCCATAAAACGCCTCAACCACCGTACTTGGTTGGTAGGAGCAGGAGATGCACCAGGGTCTTGGTGTGTTCAGCTTGGCGGAGCGTCAATTCTCATCACTCGAGTGGAGCCAAAACAGTCGGCCACTGCCGCTGTTGTGCTTGGAGGCAGACCTCCAGAGCCTAAGCCCTCATCGAGCACTGTTGACCCCTGGCTTCACTCCGATCCGTGGGCCAGTGCCGCGCCAAGGGCCAATATGCCCACATCACGGGCGATGCAGGGTCCCATCCAGACCAAACACGAAGAACAAGACAAACGCCTCGAATCACTTGAACATACTGTCCGAGGGACAGCACAAAATTGAAAAGTGCCAGCGCGATATGCAGGCTGCCATCACCTCGCAGCTCCAGGGCATCGTGTCTTCTGTGACCACGCAGCTGGAATCGAGCATGCAGCAGGCAATCAGCAGAGCGTTGAAAACACGACCGACCATCCGTGATTCACCCGACAAAGCTGCGCCTATCAAAAAGGCCCAGCGTATCGCGAGTGATGACGACATGTAGCATTCGCTGCACGGTCCACACCTCACGCGCAGGTATAGGGGCGCTGAATTCTCCGTCCTTTCGAACAGGTAAAGGAAAGGAGCCGACAGCATTGCCTGTGCGTGTAATTTTCTACCCTTCCCTCTGTAGCAGTAACTCAATAGAAGTTGCTGACTACCACGAGCCTGGTCGGCTTCGCACGTACTCTTGGATTCAGGGTCTGTTTGACAGAAGGATGAACGTGTGGGTTCGCAGCCCCGGTGCTGTGCTCAATATTGCCTGCATTGTCATCCTGAGACAGCCTTACCGCACAGTGACTTTAGGATGCTCCTCTGGTAATAACGTGTGCTCGGGTACATGTTTCGCATTGGAGCATGGGTCATCCAGGAGAGTACAGCCGCAACAGTGCTTTGAGGAAAAAGATGTCATCCCGCCGAAGGTTCCGCCTGTGAGTACTTCCACGTGGTTTGCATTGAATGCTTGGCAGTTTCAGGTTGCCCTTGGATGTGCGTTCAGGTACGGAGAAGCAAAAAATCCCGGACCCTATCAGGTACTCACCGTGTGTGTTTTTAATCCGACTACTGTTTATAACCATGTTGCCGATATTTGCAAAATACCAGCAGATCTCTACATCTTGTCAGAGACGGGGGCCATATCTAACCCACGACCTTGCGCAAAATAACCTGAGTGTCTCATGGGGTTATCCTGTTCCTCAGTTCAGGGACACCAAGTCAGCTGCTTGTAACAAGGGAGCCCCCATCAGCGTTGCCCTATGGTCAAGATTGCCACTTCGAGCATGTAGGGAATCTCCGCCAGATCCGCTTCACATTTCTTGCAGATATCAGGAAGCATGGGTCACTTTTGGGAAAAACCCGCTTCTGGTGATTGTGATCTATTGTTTTACCACCACGCATCGTGAGCATCGAGATAAAAATCTTGTGTTACTCACACACGCTGCAAAACGTGCAGCCGCAGTACGGGGAAATGTCATGCTCGGAGGCGATTTTAATGCTGCGCTGCAGGATGATCGTATAGTGCCGATGCTCGAGCAGCAGGGATTTTTAGACGTCATGCAGATGGCAAAATCGAGGTGGCCAGACCGCATACATCCGACATGTATGGAGGTCACCTACCCGGATAACCTCTTAATCAAAGGTCCCCTCACACATAAGATCATGGGTGCGAGTGTTCTCACGAATCGAGGGTTGGGTGCGCATTTGCCCTTTCTGATTCAATTTCTTGTTTCTTCAGATACTGAGGCGGTTCTGGCCTGGAAATTGCCCAAGGATTGGACTGACTTGAAACCGGATCTTCAGCATATTGAGGTTGAGTATCAACACACCAGACGGTCATTCATGGACAGCACAGATAGGACAGTTGAGTCAGTGCTATCGCAATGGGCCAACGCTGTTGAGTCTGCAGTGGATAAAGCCCTGCAGACCAGCGGCTGTTCCGATGGACCGAACCACCTGCCGCCTGCTTTTCGAGGCCGATGCCAGAGGCCCGCCTATCGACAAATACAGCCAGCACCGGTGCCCAAGTTTGCTAATAACCGCACCTATGAACCACTCGTGGACATTGTGTCTTTTACGGTGGTTCATAAGACCCGTCAGGTACGTCGCCTGTACTCCTACAGGCGTACCTTGTCGTCCTTTTTCGGACCTCATAAGACTCCACTACATGTTGAACAGCTGAAACATCTTTGGAACTCAATCAGAGTCGCGAAAGGCTACTCGCCTGCGCCAGGTTCTATCCAATGGATTGATGACCTCATAATCCATGCCAGAACGGACTGTGACCAGTTCGCATCAAAAAGCCGCACCATGCGCACTCAGGACTTTAAGACTAAACTCGAAGTGGATTGGGGTAAACACGGAGGAAAATGCACTGCCATGTTACTCCGGAAGCCAGCTTATGCGGCGGCCAACCACATGACCTCTACCACAGAATATCAGTGCACCCGCGTGAGATCCACACACAAGCAGGAGCCACGCATCCGCATGCACGGCGGTAATGTTGCTGTCGGTGAAGTACTAATAATAGGCGGGGAAAAATGCAGAATCCTTGCAAAAAACACCGCAGATGTGTGTGTTCTGGATGCGTTACCACGCACTAGCGCTTCCTTCATGGCTCAACACGAACAGTGGTCAGCATCCGCTGATGCTGCAATCAATAGCCTCCTGCAAGTGTGGCAGCCCGTGTGGCAGAGAGACACTGAGGCGGAAAGAGACCAAGAAGATCAGTGGCCCGATGCCTTCCGCCTCATTGAGCAGTTTGCTCCGCAGTTACCGGAAATTGAGATACCTACCCTCACCTTGACTGCTTGGAAGGAGGCTCTTGCAACCACAAAAACAAAACTGCCAAAGGATGCTGTGGATTCAGTTGCCCAGAGCTAAAATCCTTGCCAGACATCGCACTGGCGGACCTATTGCAGGTGTTCAATGAACTTCAGCAAGGCGCCGATTGGCCTGCGTTTTTGGTTACAGCACGTGCTTGCTTCTTGCAAAAAAGTCCGGGGGATTTCTCGCCCGAAGGTCGTAGACCTATCACCGTGTTTTCCCTGTTGTTTCGACTCTGGTCAAAAATTGTGAATAAGCATCTCATTACAGCATGGGCCGGCCACCTTCCCAGCGCAGTGGCCGCAGGCATCCCAGGACGCACATCGGAAACAGTCTGGTGGCAATCACAGGCCAGGATCGAGAGTGCAGTTCTCCACAAGCATGAGCTGGGTGGACTGGTCACAGATTTAAAAAAATGCTTCAACTATTTGGCAAGGCTTCCAATGGGCGCGCTTTTCCGTAGGCTAGGTGCCCCAACGAGCATAGTAAGTACTTGGCTCCGTGCATTAAACCAATCTACGAGGGTTATCATCATGCAGGGGGTCACATCCGAGCCTGTGGCCTCCACTACAGGCATCCCGGAAGGCGACCCGCTGGGAATTGCTTCCATTGCGGCATATGGTGCGCTTTGGGCATGGATGATGCTCAGCCACCATACTACGCCATACGCTTATGCCGATAATCTAGAGTACCATTGCCTGCCCAGACATGTTCGTCAGGCTGCTGATGCAAACCAGCTCTTTCATACTGCTTGGAGGCAGAACATTTCGTATTCGAAAAGTTGGTCGTGGGCTACCTCAAAGTCAGGAAGAGTTGCCTGGGAGGCATACAACATTGGCCAGCCACGCGACAAGCAATTTCCAATAAAAAACAGTGGAATCGACCTGGGTACCGTGGCGAATTACACGGGGTTTCGTTACACTGAGAACCAGGATGCACGGATCACCGAAGGCACAAGACGGGCATTTACACTCTCCCGATTTCCACTTTCAGCGGATAACACAGTGAAATCTATACATGCCTCGATCTTGCCGCACGCATTACACGGGTGTGAAGGCCTTTTTCCATCACTTAAAAAACTCTCTCACCTCCGGACGGCCTTTACGGCTTGCCTCATAGACAACAAATCTTGCGCAAATCCCTGGATGGCGTGCACATGCATGACGTCACGTATTTGTGATCCTCTCTTTTATGTTGCAACGCGCATCCTCAGACTGTGCCGCAAAATGATAGGCACACATCCGGACGTGGCGCACATGGTGTGGGAGAATGCACTTCACTTGAAGGAACACTTCTCTAGCCACGCCCGGGCACATCGTCCGGGCCCAGCCTCGGCACTGTCCAGACTAACCGAGCTGCTTCATTGCACAATGAAGCCCAAAGGTGTTCTAGTCAATCCGGACGGAATCACGCTTGATCTGTGTCAAGTGAGCAGACCCGACATTACAGATTTCTTGTTAACCACTTGGAGTCACGTAGTCACTATTGAAATCTTGAAACGAAAAACATGGCAGGAAATTGACACAGTTGATGTCGCACGTACCATACAGCACATCCAGGAACTCACACTGGAGCAACGAGCCCTTGTGAAACGACACCTGACTGGGGCGTTCCAGAGTTCTGTCATGCAGGTCCACTGGAAACCCTCAGAAGAGGTTGCATGTATCTTGTGTGGTGTCAGCCAGCCGGGATTGCTCCACGACCACCTGACCTGTTCTAATTTGGAGGTTGTACGGACTAAGTGGCATGAGTGGCTCACGCAGCTTACTGCTAGTGAAAAGCCATACCTTGCGTTTCCGGTCGCGCCCCAACTTGCAGAAGAGCTAGAACTACGCCTCGTGAGACAGCAGATTCTGCTAGAACCGGCAGAGGTGCAGGCCCGACAGGGGTCAGTCAGCGTTTGGACTGACGGCTCAGCAAATGTGGCGCCGTGCCACATCCTTCGGGAGGCCACCTGGGCACTGGTAACCGACACATGCTCCATAGACACGGACAGGATCGCTGCTATGAGGAACTGGAACCAAAGCTTTCAGTTGCCAGACACGTTCTGTGTAGTGCAGACGGGGTTTGTGCCAGGTAGGCAGACGGTCAACAGAGCTGAACTGCTAGCTGTCTACTATGCCATTCTGTGCTACCCGAAAGCACAAATTTTGCGCATTTTCTGTGACAGTCAATATGTTGTGCACTTGTTGCCCTTAATACTTGAGAATCCAGATGCCCGTGCTCATTGGCATAGAGACAACTTTGATTTGGTGTCCCGAATCTGTGTTGCCGTGCATGCCACGCGCACGGAGATATCCATCCTTAAAATAAAATCGCACCAGGACATCGTCGACCTGCCCACGTTGCTTGAGAAGTATAAAGCCATAGGAAACCACTGTGCTGATGCCGCAGCGGCATGTCTCCGACGCATGGGCAATCCTTGTGTACGGGAGCTCAGAAATGCGCTTGTTGTTTCGTGGAAACATAGGGAACAGTTCACTAGAAGTGCCTTGAAGACGTACAAAAGGAAAAAATTAGCCAAATTCGGGAGCAGCCTATCATTCGTTCACAGCAAGATGAGCTTCCCACAGCCAGTGGGCAGACTCGTCGTGAACGTCAGCTCGATGTTCTCACCATCCGGGTGAGTCAACCGATTGATTGGCCTATCGCCGATCTTCCAGAGCACCTGTATGACTTGTGCCTCTACGGGGTTACCTACATGAAACGCCTAATAGCGTGGGCACGCACACTCATATGGGGTCAGCCAAACAAAGATTGCCTAGGCGTCACATGGTTTGAACTCTACGTGAACTTCCGGATTGTTACACAATCGGAAATACCAACTAACCTTTCTAAGGATAGCAAAAAGCCAAAATATTACACTCCAGAACAAAATTCGGATGTGCTTCTTTTGAAATTGTCAGAAAAGGCAATCCGGCGTCTTTGGGTGGACAGTATGCGTACAGTCTCGCAACTCCTCCAAAGTCCCCTTTTTCCATATTCCGAGGCCAGCTGCGTCAGATCGCTTCAGAAAATACTACCAATTGATTACGGCTCTGGTCTCTCCCAGAGACCAGAAATGCTCAGGTCCATTGAAACAGCAGCCACGGTGCAGAAAGCTGTTCTTTCGACCTGCAAACCAGGTCGTTTCGGGGGTGCGGGAGCGCCCGACGTGCCTAAACTAGACCCGCTTGCACATGTGCCAATGCCAGCCACGGAGCTGCCAGACGTGGCTGCTGCGCTTAAACTACGTGCCTGGAAGAAAATGCAAGTCAGTCTTGTGCCACTGGCTAGGACTCAGGCGGATTGAGCCTCTCGCCCAGGGGGATTCGCGGATGTTGGTGTGCCCCTCTTCCCCCTCTTTTGTTTGGGTTGTTTCTGTTTGGTGGGCCCCCTTCCTTTTGTTGCGGTTTTGGGGTCGGCTGGTGGGGGTGATGTGGGGTGCACTTTCAACTGCTTCGTTCACTAGCCGGTGTGAATACCACACCGGCATCGACGCGAACTGGCGTGCATCACAAGAGGGTGTGCGTCTATAAGAGTTAAAAAAATAAAAAAAATAAAAAAATATTCGGATTCAGATTGGCAAGCTTTTGGCTCGAACCTTCTCGTGGTAGCTTGGTTGACTGTAGCTTTAGATGGGGAGGGGCCCGCCATGAAGTTGCAGGACAAATCGTGCCGTGACATTTCGATAAGGCCATTTGCTTGCGAGCAGCACCGAAGTGACCACTTCAATCACTTGAATAAGCCCTTGTTCTGCCCTTCCGTAGATATGCCTTCCTCGGAACCACACGCTTGGTTTTGGAGTGACCTGACCAAATTCAAGACCCCCCCCCGTGCACTCTTGGAAACTCATTCCTTTGGCCTTGTGACCTCACCGAGGGAACTGCATTTTGAACAGAGCTTGTGTCGCTTCTTTGATCTTGGTGTTTTCTCTAAGACAGTGAACATCGAGTTTGAAGGACGCTGCATCACGGCACCAGTGCATGCCACAGATACTGTGTTTTCCGTGGTCCTCCGGGAACTTGGTGCCCTGTCAGGCTTTCGGGTGAAGTCTAGATCTAAATGGATCGGACTTGGGGATCGATTGTTGCCCATGCTCACCGAGACGTTGCGGGTCTCACGACACGGCATCATGATCTTCAGCCAGACAGTCACACATCGAAAGGCTCGACGCAATAAGGACAGGAAATCCACCAGGTTCGCTGCCACGTGCTTTCCGTGTGCGCCCTGTGCACCGCATGCAGATCAGGTGATACTTCCTGTTTGCCACACAAGTGAATCCCTGACTGCCACGGCTTCAGGAACTCCGTTTGCCATTGGAAAGCCGCAAGAGCATCCTGCGCATGTCGTGACCGGCTATAGCACCAGAGTACCGCCATCATTTGCATTGTGTGCAAATGACAGTTCACGCAAGTGCGTGCCCAACATGCATGACAGTAGCGTTGAGCTCATGGACATGACTAAGAGTTGCACAGATATCTCTTGGCTCAATACCCTTGACTCCGCCACGAATTCGACGTTTGATGGTGTCTTCCCTTTAGGGGAAAATCACCAAAAGGACGGACAAGAAGCGCATCCTGTGACGCAAACCCGACGCCCAGGTGTGCAAACACATTACGCATTTTCTGCCTTTCCGTGTTACGCTGAGGACCAAGGCACGCTTCCAACGTGCACCATCATGGTTTCTTGGAAACTTGCACGCTTTTGCAGCAGGAAGAGATTGGAAAACCATCTGCGTTCGCCAGTTGTTCCGTCATACGGTGAAACTGCAGAAGAGAATCACGACGACCTAACATCAAATCAGAGTGCCTGTTTCGATTTGCAGAGCATGCCGCTGTTGCCGTTCTGCTCCCGGGTGCGCATTTTGACAGGTAATCCAGAACATGAAGGCTCTACTACGGGCATCCGACCCAGCCAATTTCCTCTGGCAGATGCATCACCGTGTGATGCCCAGAATCCGAAAGCAGTGATTCACGGTGAGCATGCATGTCACGTGTTCCCTGCATTCCAGTGTGATGCTGAGAATCTGGACTCAACGGGGCTTGGTGCCATCGCGGTTTCTCAGCAATTTGCATGTTTTGGCGGCAGAGAGGGATCAGAAGCCAATCTGCACCTGCTGGTTGCTTCGCCACCTAGTGTGATCTCAGACGCTAATCACATCGACCTAGTATCAACTCAAGGTGCTTGTCTTGACTCACGGGGTGTGCCTTTCCAGAGTCACCTCCACCAAGCATGCGCCCCGACAGGTAATCCAGATCGTGAAAGACCTTCCACAACTACAGAGCCCAGCCTGCCACTCAGGACTGTTGAGCTTTGGGTGGTGTTGCCTGGCGCCTCCAAAGCTGTTGTAATGGATGTTAGTTGTCACCTCAAGGTGAGGGATGTGGTAGCCAGCCTCCAATTGAAGAGAAGTGTTCATTGCGTCTCCAATGGCCATTATTTGGTCTCGGACGCATCTGTCATTGCTCTCCGTGACAAAGTGCTCAGATTGATGGATCGTGGAATTCCTGGTGGGATGAAACGACTCCGCTCTCGCAGCACACATCCCAACCCACGGCCAAATCAGCCAGAAATTCCGACAGACTTTGGTAGAGGGTGTCTCTCTGTTCAGGACCCGATCTGGGACATTGGAGGCACGGCCCATGTTTGCGTCATGAATTGGACCTTGACCAAAAGCCATGGAGGTAGATTGGTTTACCTTTCGCAACTGATGGACTACCCCGAACATTGTGAAAATCCGAACCCGACAGGCACTATCCCGAAGGATGTGAGTGCATACATTGATTCATCCGAGCCATTTCCCGTGGCAACCTCGTCACGCTGTCTGCTCATCTTGACCAATGTGCAAGTGAAGGTGAGCGACGACGTGCGCCAAATTCACTGTCAGAATGACACCGCACTCATTTGCCACGAGCCAGACATGCCCAGACCTAGGGCTTTGAGGGTCATGGACGTATTTGCTGGACACGGGCTCTAGTTGCACGGATCCGCCTGTGCAGATATGCACTTATATATTGCATCGGATCTGTGGTTGGTGCACTCAGGACTCTGCGGGCGTGCCTGACAACTGCCACTCCTAACACGTAAAGTGCATGGATCGGGGCGATGAAGTTGCCTACTTGTCTGAAGGCTTGATTGACATCTGCCGGCAAGGAAACAGGTTCTTTCAATCCATGGGCTATCAGAACCTGATAGGGTGAGAGAAAGTGAGGCTTACCATTAGTACGCTTAGCCTCAAAGACCAAAACAGCAAAGATGCCCTGTGTCTCGGCCAGGTGAGTACCAAGCAAGTGCTGTTGGCTATATGAGGCCATGATGGTCCCAAGTCTGTCACTTGACCGAATTGCTCGTGCAAGGATGTTGTTGCAACGATGCTTGGTCTTCATGCAAACCTAGGGTCATCATATACGGCAATCGCAGACTCAGCGAGCTCCAGGCTTCGTCTATGCTCCTCATCAAGATCAAGATGCCATGCATCAAAGTTTGCGAGGGTGGGTTTACCCAGAGCAGTCCATCGGTAGGAGATGAGCTCTTCATCTTGCCCCCACTGCACACCAAAGAGGGCTAACCATCTGGGCCTGCTGGCCGGCACATGCTCTTCAAGTGATGCAGTGTCTTCCCAAAGGAATCGAAAGCCCGCCCACGCAGCAGCTTTCCGAATATGATGAAAATCCGGAAAGACGTCCAACCACAATCTGCCGCTTTCTGTTCGGAAGCCAGACTGGCCGCCTGCTCTGGACCAGGGAGGACACGGGCAGGACACTGTCCAGAAATTGGCATGGGTATGGCAATGGAGCAATGCAAGGGTGCTCACGGTGACATCCTGTCTCCAGTAGAGATGCTGTCCAACCTCCATTGAACCGGAAGCGGCAGGGAGCTGGTTCTCTTGCAGGTGAATGCCACCGTGAATTCTCATGTGCGTTTCTGCAGCACTTACACTATTGTCAACGCAAGCGACAGTGCTGATCGGTACCTGAAGGTCTTCGAGATGCCTAACAGCATGAGACCAACCACCAACGCCTCCCACCATACCAATCGACGTGACGTGGTCCGTCACGGTCATCACAGAGACCCAGTGTTATGAATTGGTTTTGCATAAACCCATCACTCTGGATTCCATCCATGACATTCTCGAGCTTCCCATTTATGATCAAGAGATTTTCGTGTCAGACATTAGAGGACCACGTCGAGTTCCATCGCACTGGCAGGCCCGTGAAAATTGTCAGGTGCATTTCGTATCTCCTCGGCTTGCGCACGTTGGAGCAGCCCGCATCGCAGAATTGAGGTCATGCTTGCATCGGGTTGTGCCTACCACCGTCCAGGGAGATGACTCGCGCTTCGTGTTGTGGATGTGGGATGGTCTAATCTTTAGCATCCAGCGAGTGCCTCCCAATGCGGTGCCGCTAGCTCTGGAATACGCATGTGAATTGCAGCAGATGATCAACGTGTACCGTGATGCCAGCGTCCGCTCTCTGGGTTCTGATGGTTGGGTGCCAACTGATTCCAGTGGTGAGACGCGCGTGCCGCCGTTGCATCCCGTCGTAAGCATTTGCCTCAACCCGACTCATACTTCGGTTGCTGTGGATCCTCAGTCGGTTTGAACTTTGGGTCAAGTGGCCGGGGGTTAGTAGGGCACGTGTGTTTCGTGTTCAGATGCATTGTGACTTGCAAACCGCATGCCGATCAGTCCACAACCAGGACCAGGGTGACTTTGACGCTTTGGAGCCTTGGGTCAACGGACACCAAATTGCATGGGACACCAAAGCTTATCACCTCAATTCTCTTGTTGTATCCTTACGAACACAGGGTGTACGAGGTGGTGCGAAGTCTAAGAATCTCCCTACTCGGTGCGCTACTATCCTCTTGCAGCAAGGTGTGCCCGTTCACAAAATTGCGCAGAAGGTTGACGAACTGTTGGGCAAATGTGACGAGGCCGAATTCGTGACAGTGGAGAGCGAAGCGTCCCTCGCTAGGCAGAAGCAATCCCTGATTGAACTTGCGGCCAAGCATAAAGTTGAACTTTATGGGGAAGTCAAAGGTAAAGGCAAAGGGAATGCCAAGTCGCGAAGGACCAGCAAGAAACCCATGAAGGGTGTTCCCTTGGTTGTGCCTAGTGCGTCTGACTTCCAACTCGAGCCAGGCACCTTCCAATTCGCCGACGGTACACCAGCCGCGGTGCTCACGGAAATTAGCACCAGGACCACCGGAATCGCTCTGCTTTCGGTTGCAGAGTTCCATGGCTCGCACAGCCTCCATCTACACCAGACGAACTTGCAGTCATTGTTCTTTCCCGCTGTTGCTGTGGGCACTCAGGACCGTGTGCTTCTCAGAGGTTCCTTATATCAGCTTGGCTCCAAGCATGTGAGACTCGGATTAACACAGCTCAAAATGGTTGTTGCGGAAACGGTCACGTGCTCACTCACGGTGCACAGTGAGGACTTCCAGCCAGAATCATGGAAGGGTTTGGTGTTGGCGCCAGCCAAAGTGATCTTGAGCCGCCTCGGAGACTTGCAGCCAGATCACTTCTGTATGGGGACGTTCTTTTCGTACCAAATCTGGATTAGCCTCCCCACGGCAGCCGTGACAAACCTGCTCCGTATGTCAGGATTTAGCAGTGTCTACATCGCCCCTAGGAGCGCAAGTGGAAGCATAGATACTAGTTATCCAGTGTTCTGGACGGCGGACAGTACACGTGTGGGGTCATCAGAGGTGGAGGCAGTAAACCGAACTATGCAATCCGGGCCACGGCTGCCACAGCCCAGGCCATCCACAACAAGGTCCGACCAGGTGAAACCTGGCGAGAGCCCATTGCAGTGACTGAGCTTTATAAGCTTATGCGCCTTCCGCCGGGTATTACACGTGAAGCTTTGACAGAATTGGGCGCAGAAATGAAATGGGCGCTGAAACCCATAAAACGCCTCAACCACCGTACTTGGTTGGTAGGAGCAGGAGATGCACCAGGGTCTTGGTGTGTTCAGCTTGGCGGAGCGTCAATTCTCATTATTTGAGTGGAGCCAAAACAGTCGGCCACTGCCGCTGTTGTGCTTGCATTTGACCACCAGAACCTAAGCCCTCATCGAGCACTGTTGACCCCTGGCTTCACTCCGATCCGTGGGCCAGTGCCGCGCCAAGGGCCAATATGCCCACCTCACGGGCGATGCAGGGTCCCATCCAGACCAAACACGAAGAACAAGACAAACGCCTCGAATCACTTGAACAGAAAATTCAAATTCTGTCCGAGGGACAGCACAAAATTGAAAAATGCCAGCACGATACGCAGGCTGCCATCACCTCGCAACTCCAGGGCATCGTGTCTTCTGTGACCACGCAGCTGGAATCGAGCATGCAGCAGGCAATCAGCAGAGCATTGAAAACACGACCGACCATCCGTGATTCACCCGACAAAGCTGCGCCTATCAAAAAGGCCCAGCGAATCGCGAGTGATGACGACATGTAGCATTCGCAGCACGGTCCACCGTGACTGTGCAGCACACCTCACGCGTAGGTATAGGGGCGCTGAATTCTCCGTCCTTTCGAACAGGTAAAGGAAAGGAGCCGACAGCATTGCCTGTGCGTGTAATTTTCTACCCTTCCCTCTGTAGCAGTAACTCAATAGAAGTTGCTGACTACCACGAGCCTGGTCGGCTTCGCACGTACTCTTGGATTCAGGGTCTGTTTGACAGAAGGATGAACGTGTGGGTTCGCAGCCCCAGTGCTGTGCTCAATATTGCCTGCATTGTCATCCAGAGACAGCCTTACCGCACAGTGACTTTAGGATGCTCCTCTGGTAATAACGTGTGCTCGGGTACATGTTTCGCATTGGAGCATGGGTCATCCAGGAGAGTACAGCCGCAACAGTGCTTTGAGGAAAAAGATGTCATCCCGCCGAAGGTTCCGCCTGTGAGTACTTCCACGTGGTTTGCATTGAATGCTTGGCAGTTTCAGGTTGCCCTTGGATGTGCGTTCAGGTACGGAGAAGCAAAAAATCCCGGACCCTATCAGGTTCTTACCGTGTGTGTTTTTAATCCGACTACTGTTTATAACCATGTTGCCGATATTTGCAAAATACCAGCAGATCTCTACATCTTGTCAGAGACGGGGGCCATGGACATCCACCAAAAAGATCTAACCCACGACCTTGCGCAAAATAACCTGAGTGTCTCATGGGGTTATCCTGTACCTCAGTTCAGGGACACCAAGTCAGCGGCTTGTAACAAGGGAGCCCCCATCGGCGTTGCCCTATGGTCAAGATTGCCACTTCGAGCATGTAGGGAATCTCCACCAGATTCGCTTCACATTTCTTGTAGATATCAGGAAGCATGGGTCACTTTTGGGAAAAACCCGGTTCTGGTGATTGTGATCTATTGTTTTACCACCACGCATCGTGAGCATCGAGATAAAAATCTTGTGTTACTCACACATGCTGCAAAACGTGCAGCCGCAGTACGGGGAAATGTCATGCTCGGAGGCGACTTTAATGCTGCGCTGCAGGATGATCGTATAGTGCCGATGCTCGAGCAGCAGGGATTTTTAGACGTCATGCAGATGGCAAAATCGAGGTGGCCAGACCGCATACATCCGACATGTATGGAGGTCACCTACCCGGATAACCTCTTAATCAAAGGACCCCTCACTCATAAGATCATGGGTGCGAGTGTTCTCACAAACAGAGGGTTGGGTGCGCATTTGCCCTTTCTGATTCAATTTCTTGTTTCTTCAGACACTGAGGCGGTTCTGGCCTGGAAATTGCCCAAGGATTGGACTGACTTGAAACCGGATCCCCAGCATATTGAGGTTGAGTATCAACACACCAGACGGTCATTCATGGACAGCGCAGATAGGACAGTTGAGTCAGCGCTATCGCAATGGGCCAATGCCGTTGAGTCTGCAGTGGATAAAGCCCTGCAGACCAGCGGCTGTTCCGATGGACCGAACCACCTGCCGCCTGCTTTTCGAGGCCGATGCCAGAGGCCCGCCTATCGACAAATACAGCCGGCACCGGCGCCCAAGTTTGCTAATAACCGCACCTATGAACCACTCGTGGACATTGTGTCTTTTACGGTGGTCCATAAGACCCGTCAGGTACGTCGCCTGTACTCCTACAGGCGTACCTTGTCATCCTTTTTCGGACCTCATAAGACTCCACAACATTTTGAACAGCTGAAACATCTTTGGAACTCGCCTGACTTTCCTACCTGGTGTCAGCAGACAACAGGAGCGTGGTACATTGATTGCACCTCGCCAGGTTCTATCCAATGCATTGATGACCTCAGAATCCATGCCAGAACGGACTGTGACCAGTTCGCATCAAAAAGCCGCACCATGCGCACTCAGGACTTTAAGACTAAACTCGAAGTGGATTGGGGTAAACACGGAGGAAAATTCACTGCCATGTTACTCCGGAAGCCAGCTTATGCGGCGGCCAACCACATGACCTCTACCACAGAATATCAGTGCACCCGCTTGAGATCCACTCACAAGCAGGAGCCACGCATCCGCATACACGGCGGTAATGTTGCCGTCGGTGAAGTACTAATATTGCCGGCGGTAATATTGCAGAATCCTTGCAAAAGACACCGCAGATGTGTGTGTTCTGGATGCGTTACCACGCACTAGCGCATCCTTCATGGCTCAACACGAACAGTGGTCAGCATCCGCTGATGCTGCAATCAATAGCCTCCTGCAAGTGTGGCAGCCCGTGTGGCAGAGAGACACTGAGGCAGAAAGAGACCAAGCAGACCAGTGGCCCGAAGCCTTCCGCCTGATTGAGCAGTTTGCTCCGCAGTTACCGGAAATTGAGATACCTACCCTCACCTTGACTGCTTGGAAGGAGGCTCTGGCAACCACCAAAAACAAAACTGCCAAAGGATGCTGTGGATTCAGTTGCCCAGAGCTAAAATCCTTGCCAGACATCGCACTGGCGGACTTATTGCAGGTGTTCAATGAACTTCAGCAAGGCGCCGATTGGCCTGCGTTTTTGGTTACAGCACGTGCTTGCTTCTTGCAAAAAAGTCCGGGGGATTTCTCGCCCGAAGGTCGTAGACCTATCGCCGTGTTTTCCCTGTTGTTTCGTCTCTGGTCAAAAATTGTGAATAAGCGTCTCATTGCAGCATGGGCCGGCCACCTTCCCAGCGCAGTGGCCGCAGGCATCCCAGGACGCACATCGGAAACAGTCTGGTGGCAATCACAGGCCAGGATCGAGAGTGCTGTTCTCCACAAGCATGAGCTGGGTGGACTGGTCACAGATTTAAAAAATGCTTCAACTATTTGGCAAGGCTTCCAATGGGCGCGCTTTTCCGTAGGCTAGGTGCCCCAACGAGCATAGTAAGTACTTGGCTCCGTGCATTAAACCAATCTACGAGGGTTATCATCATGCAGGGGGTCACATCCGAGCCTGTGGCCTCCACCACAGGCATCCCGGAAGGCGACCCGCTGGGAATTGCTTCCATTGCGGCATATGGTGCGCTTTGGGCATAGATGATGCTCAGCCACCATACTACGCCATACGCTTATGCCGATAATCTAGAGTACCATTGCCTGCCCAGACTGTTCGTCAGGCTGCTGACGCAAACCAGCTCTTTCATACTGCCTGGAGGCAGAACATTTCGTATTCGAAAAGTTGTGGGCTACCTCAAAGTCAGGAAGAGTTGCCTGGGAGGCATACAACATTGGCCAGCCACGTGACAAGCAATTTCCAATAAAAAACAGTGGAATCGACCTGGGTACCGTGGCTAATTACACGGGGTTCCGTTACACTGAGAACCAGGATGCACGGATCACCGAAGGCACAAGACGGGCATTTACACTTTCCCGATTTCCACTCTCGGCGGATAACGCAGTGAAATCTATACATGCCTCGATCTTGCCGCACGCATTGCACGGGTGTGAAGGCCTTTTTCCTTCACTTAAAAAACTCTCTCACCTGCGGACGGCCTTTACGGCTTGCCTCATAGACAACAAATCTTGCGCAAATCCCTGGATGGCGTGCACATGCATGACGTCACGTATTTGTGATCCTCTCTATTATGTTGCAACGCGCATCCTCAGACTGTGCCGCAAAATGATAGGCACACATCCGGACGTGGCGCACATGGTGTGGGAGAACGCACTTCACTTGAAGGAACACTTCTCTAGCCACGCCCGGGCACACCGTCCGGGCCCAGCCTCGGCACTGTCCAGACTAACCGAGCTGCTTCATTGCACAATGAAGCCCAAAGGGGTTCTAGTCAATCCGGACGGAATCACGCTTGATCTGTGTCAAGCGAGCAGACCTGACATTACAGATTTCTTGTTAACCACTTGGAGTCACGTAGTCACCATTGAAATCTTGAAACGAAAAACTTGGCAGGAAATTGACACAGTTGATGTCGCACGTACCATACAGCACATCCAGGAACTTACACTGGAGCAACGAGCTCTTGTGAAACGACACCTGACTGGGGCGTTCCAGAGTTCTGTCATGCAGGTCCACTGGAAACCCTCAGAAGAGGTTGCATGTATCTTGTGCGGTGTCAGCCAGCCAGGATTGCTCCACGACCACCTGACCTGTTCTAATTTGGAGGTTGTACGGACTAGGTGGCATGAGTGGCTCACGCAGCTTACTGCTAGTAAAAAGCCATACCTTGCGTTTCCGGTTGCGCCCAACTTGCTGAAGAGCTAGAACTACGCCTCGTGAGACAGCAGATTCTGCTAGAACCGGCAGAGGTGCAGGCCCGACAGGGGTCAGTCAGCGTTTGGACAGACGGCTCAGCAAATGTGGCGCCGTGCCATATCCTTCGGGAGGCCACCTGGGCACTGGTAACCGACACATGCTCCATAGACACGGACTATGAGGAACTGGAACCAAAGCTTTCAGTTGCCAGACACGTTCTGTGTAGTGCAGGCGGGGTTTGTGCCAGGTAGGCAGACGGTCAACAGAGCTGAACTGCTGTCTACTATGCCATTCTGTGCTACCCGAAAGCACAAATTTTGCGCATTTTCTGTGACAGTCAATATGTTGTGCACTTGTTGCCCTTGATACTTGAGAAACCAGATGCCCGTGCTCATTGGCATAGAGACAACTTTTTGCTGTACATGCCACGCGCACGGAGATATCCATTCTTAAAATAAAATTCCACCAGGACATCGTTGACCTGCCCACGTTGCTTGAGAAGTATAAAGCCATAGGAAACCACTGTGCTGATGCCGCAGCGGCATGTCTCCGACGCATGGGCAATCCTTGTGTACGGGAGCTCAGAAACGCTTGCTGTTTCGTGGAAACATAGGGAACAGTTCACTAGAAGTGCCTTGAAGTACTTGGCTGACGTACAAAAAGAAAAAATTAGCCAAATTCGGGAGCAGCCTATCATTCGTTCACAACAAGAAGAGCTTCCCACAGCCAGTGGGCAGACTCGTCGTGAACGTCAGCTCGATGTCCTCACCACGATTGATTGGCCTATCGCCGATCTTCCAGAGCACCTGTATGACCTGTGCCTCTATGGGATTACCTACATGAAACGCCTAATAGCGTGGGCACGCGCACTCATATGGGGTCAGCCAAACAAAGATTGCCTAGGTGTCACATGGTTTGAACTCTACGTGAATTTCCGGATTGTTACACAATCGGAAATCCCAACTAATCTTTCTAAGGATAGCAAAAAGCCAAAATATTACACTCCAGAACAAAATTCGGATGTGCTTCTTTTGAAATTGTCTGAAAAGGCAATCCGGCGTCTTTGGGTGGACAGTATGCGTACAGTTTCACACCTCCTCCAAAGTCCGCTTTTTCCATACTCCGAGGCCAGCTGCGTCAGATCGCTTCAGAAAATACTACCGATTGATTACGGCTCTGGTCTCTCCCAGAGACCAGAAATGCTCAGGTCCATTGAAACAGCAGCCACGGTGCAGAAAGCTGTTCTCTCGACCTGCAAACCAGGTCGTTTCGGGGGTGCGGGAGCGCCCGACGTGCCCAAACTTGACCCACTAGCACACGTGCCAATGCCAGTCACGGAGTTCTGTCTTGTGCCACTGGCAAGAACTCAGGCGGATTGAGCCTCTCGCCCATGGGGGTTCGACGGATGTTGGTGTGCCCTTCTTCCCCCTCTTTTGTTTGGGTTGTTTCCGTTTGGCGGGCCCCCTTCCTTTTGTTGCGGTTTTTGGGGTCGGTTGTTGGGAGAGATGTGGGGGTACACCTTCAACTGCTTCGTTCGCAAGCCGGTGTGAATACCACACCGGCATCGACGCGAACTGGCGTGCATCACAAGAGGGTGTGCGTCTACAAGAGTTAAAAAAACAAAAAAATCGGATTCAGATTGGGCAGGTTGTAAAGCACTGCGAAGATCCACAAGCAGCGGAATCATATGCGTAGGACAAAATGTACTTTTTCAGTATGTGAGATCGCAGAGGGCAACAGCACTCAGCTCTTGTGAGTCTGAGTACCTGGCCATGGCATCAGTGGTTAGCGAGGGAATTCTGGTGGGAAAGGTTCTGAGCTTTCTCACTGGAAGGGAGCACAGCTTGGTTGCGAGGTGTGATTCTTCCTCGGCCAGGTCCCTTGCGATGCGAAGCGGTGTGGGTCGCATCACCGCAGCAGAGTTAATGATCAGGCCGCAATATTTGGGCGGACAGGTGGTACACGCGCTATGCCTGTTTTCTTGCATCTGCTGCATACGGAGCGGTCATAAGGAGGGCCAACGCACTGTGTAGACTGCACAAGTAAAGCGATGGGTTGCGAAACAAGGCCAAGGCTTTACAGAAGACAGTTCCTAAAAAACAGGAAAATGAAAAGAGTGCACTGCGTGGCCCTCCTGAAGCTGAGTCGTGCGGTCAAGGCACAGGGCAAGGCATCAGTACATGGCGACATTGGGTTGCATGGATTCATAGCACCGGCTGCAGTAGTGCGAAGTGTGCGTATCCTCGCACAGGGGAAAGGGCAGGGCGATGACGCACAAGGCAATGCGCAGCACACTCGGGATTGGTCACCCAGATACCACGCTTTGGCGACCCCTCCTACTCGCGCAGCCTTCATAGTGCAGGGCAGTCGCATGGCAGGAATTTGCGCACACTGCTCCAGTTGGGCGATAGCGCGCGTGTTCTCCTGCGGCTGGGAGGGCTTTGGCCAGGGCTGCGCGGGCTTGCGGTAAGACTGCCGTTCATTGCGTTTCCAGCAGGAGTCAATGCTGAAGGCGTGATGGTCTTCGTCAATGCGCGTGGCACACGTGGGGGGGCTACTGAAGGGCAAATCATAGAAGTTCATCCACCAGCTGCCGTCCCACGCGTATAAAGGCGTGTCCGGTGCAAGGCCCAAGTACTGCAGGTCAGGCTTCAAGGGGCCCGCAAGGGGAGCGCTGGGCCGCACAGGGGCAGACCCAGAAGGCACAGGGGCCTTGGGAAGAGCTTCTCGGGGAGAAGCGCTGGGCCGCACAGGGGCAGACCCAGAAGGCACAGGGGCCTTGGGAAGAGCTTCTCGGGGAGAAGCGCTGGGCAGCGCAGGCCTGGGAAACCTCACTGGGTGAGGACAGGGGCATGCCTAGCCCTGCAGCGGAACAGCCGAAACTGAATGACCCACTGCTAGCCAGAGCATTAGCGGAATTGGCCGGCTCGTGCTCGGGTCACAGGATTGTGCACAAGGTGTAGGGGTGAGGCCCAAAGCACTTCATGCACTGATGCTTCAACTGGCACGGCTTCTTCTGGCATGGCCGCTCCATGTTGTAATTCCAGCAGAGCAACTCTCCCTGCTCGTTGCGGCCTTTTAACCCTTTGCCCTGCAAGGGTGCTGGAAAACTGGGCTGGGGCTTGCCACGGTCTTTGGACTTGGCGGGGCACGCCCTTTTGGTTGACCTTTGGGAGGTCCTTGCCGATTGGCGCGCTCAGGGACGGCGCGCGAAGGCCGAGGCGTTTACCCTTCACAGCCTTAAGTGCGCATTACTCAGTGCAGCGGCGCAGCTACGCCTTCCTGAAGACAGGAGAAGGCTTCAGGACACCATCGCCTCTCGTCCGCACTGCTGTACAGCAGGGACGACACCACATCCGCCATCAGACGGAGCTGAAAACCCCCTCGGCCAATGGCTCGGGGGGGCCCAACTGTGGAACCAGCCTTTCAGGTTCCACAGGGCAGCCCTCCGAGCCAATTGAAGCTTCAGAGCCTTCCACCCAGCCTGACCAGATTCTTGTACCACAGGGAGGTGGACAATTTGCTGTCCACAGCCCTGGACGCAGATGAGGAAGCACTCGCAGTGGCAGGGGCCGCCTTGGAATCTTCGGAGGCCGAATCCGAAGAAGAACCAACAGATGAGCAGGCGTGCTCACCAGATCCCGCCGATTCAATTGGCATTCGCCTTGTGCCCTGGGGATCCGTACATGCCGTGCTGTGCACTCACGGCAACTCAGTACAGACAGCTTGCGGCTTGCGTCTCAAGCACTGCTCGTACCCTGTGCACCAGATTCATCCGGATATGCAGCTCTGCAAACGCAAGGCGTGCATGGCTGCGCTGTGCTAAAATAAGCTGTTCATGCCTTGCCTTGACACCCACAGCTCAGCCAGATCCGACGCAATTCGACAACTCAGGTATGCACTTGCAAGCTCTGGCTGCCGCGGATGCGTGTGCCGAAGACGACTTGGTAGGCATCGGGGGCTGGGCAATCACATCCTCCCAAGTGGTCTGGTTTGCCGAGACCTGGAACATGCAGGACATACGAGCCGTGTGGCCTTGCCTTGTCAAGCCTGGACAGCGGTACATCGCATGCTTCGAGACGCTGGCACAGTTAGCACTGTTGCAAGCAACCCACAGCCACATTGGTGGTGGGCACTACTCGTTTAGCATGCCTTCAGGCACGGACAATTCCGCAACGGAAGCAAGCCTTAACAAGCTGTTCACGACCTCCTGGCCGTTGGAACTGTTAGTGCAATTAACAGCCTTCTGGGCTGACGCTCACAATGTGCTGCTGCAGCCGACGCACGTTCCAGGAAGGTGCAATGATTGGGCAGACGATCTCAGCAGAGGTCGGTTGGCCCGATTGGGCGGCGTCAGCCAGCCGCTTATATCAAGCCGCTCTTACCGGAAAAAGTGCAGCCCCTGAGTAACAGGCTGCTCACAGCCCAGCGTGCATGGCCACGCAAACATTTGCCCTGCCAGGTACAACCCCACTCTGAAGGGCGGGTGATGAGGCCTGCGGCCCAGCGGGCTCGCTTATACCGGGGTTGACTGAAACACTGAAGGGGGGGTCAACGCGCCTCCTGTTCCAGGCGCACCAGTGCCCTGGAAGCAGTCCTTACTACTCCAGCCACTCTGTCTCATGGTTCGCAGAAACGTGGGACTTCCAGAAAGTCCAGCAGCAGTGGCCTTGCCTCACCAAGGAGGCCCAACGCTACATAGCGTGCTTCGAAACCTTGGCCCAGCTCGCGCTCATGCGAATCGCTTGGACCGCCAAGGGCCAAGCAATGAGCGCACGGCGTCTGCATGCCCTCTGGTACAGACAATACCGCATTACAAGCCGGAGTGAACAAGCTGTTCACCACAGATGGCCTTTGCAAATTTTTGTGCAATTGGTCGCCGCATGGGCCGACAAGCGTGGCGTGCGTCTGGTTTGTGTGCAACGCGGCACCGGTGCAAGGTTGAAACTTGCGGCTACTGCATGCGGGGGCATGGTGTGCACAGTATCTCTGGGGCGCCAGCTGCGGCTGGGCCTCGAGGATCCATGTGAGTGGTGAAAGGGTGGAAGGGTGGGGCAAAAAAGGGGGGATAAACCCTCACGCATGACCCTTAGGTGCTTGAAGCAGAAAACGGCAACGCGTCCGAAGATTCGATCAAGATTCAAACATAAGGGAAAAGGAAAAACCCGAAACGTTAGAATCTTGATCACTGCTTCAATCCGAAAGGGACATGCGGCAAAAGATAAAAGAGTACGACCGACAAACATGAGCGCATGCTCTTTTTCTTTATAAGGCGTTGCTTGGAAGTAAAGGCTCGGGGGTGTGGGGGGAAGGACAGCGCGTGTCCTTTCCCCGTGTCTGCATCCCTCTGCGGAGCCTTCTCAATTGGCCCCACTTCAGGGTTCCAAGCAAACGGCCTAATCTATCACCCCCTTTTCAGAGCGTTTGCGAAGCACTCTTATGCTCCGGTCGCCATGGGGCGTCGGGCGGATGCAATGACAGCATGCATATGTGGGGCCAGAAATCATGCGGGCGAAAACGAAAGCGAGCTTGCGGCTTGCTGTCGAATGCGGATGTGTTTCCGCGGCTGAGCTGATCAGCCCACACATTGTGCTCGCCTGGGATGTGCGAGGCTAGTGCTACCATTTGTGCGTACAGTTAAGAAGAGGCAGTAGCGAAGTTCCAGAAGTTTTAAGAAACTTTCAGCTGGTGTGTTAAATATATCGCCCTCTACATAACCCATTTGTAGACCGATGACAACCGCACGATTGGAGCAGATGGAGCTCCAGGAAATTGAGCGCAAGATGTTGAGTGACAAGGGCGCCAGTAAGATCGTGGCCTGAACGGAGGAGTGCCGCGTGGTTCTGCGTGATCGGAGCCAGAGGAAGGAAAGTCGAAGGAAGCGAGCCCACCAGCGGTGAATGGATTTAGATGATGCTGGCCATTTTGGCCGGCGTTGGGGTTGAGCCTGGAGCCTGGGCAAATGGTTTTGGCATTTTTTGATCAGAAAGGTGCAGCAGGACTTGAAAGTCCCCAGCGAGGCAACAATTTTGGACTACCCAGACAGCGTGCCCGAAGTGAGGCCGGAAAGGCCCGAGAGGGTTAGGAAGAGGATCAAAGCCATCCGGATGACCCCAGCTGGGACTGTGTATCACACACATGAGCGTTGCCCGCATTATAAGCACGCCAAGCAGTACATGCAGTGCTCTCAGTGCTGTGGGTTTGAAGGCAGCATGTCTGACTAGTACTTGGATTCAGTCATACCCGCAGCATGGTGCGAGCATTGTCATGAGAGCATGAATCGATGGCCATACAGGCTCCAGATTTAGTGGACACGAAAATAGACCGCTTTTTCAGAAGAGGAACCATTTCCCTTGGTTTTCCCGAAACGTTTTTTGCCAACAATGCCCCTGTGAGGGCCGCAGCGTATTTCCGCACGATGGCTCACATGTAGAATTGGATTGCATGTGGGAACTCTGCCCACATGTTGCCTGCAATTGCGCTTTTACATGTGTAGGTATATGTTCGCAGCAGTTTGGCTGAATTCTCAGTTGAATAGTGAAAACGGGGAATGTATCCCTTCACTGATACTCGCAGCCACAAATCAGCTACAGCTAGTACGGCTAAGAGTAATGGCACAGTTTGAGAACTGCAACATTGACTTGGTTCGACCGAATGCGTGTGTGGAAAATCTGACCATGTGACAGCTGTTACATGGACGAGCAGCAAACTGGCACAACCCAGGCAAGTTTGTTGAACTTCCGAGATCCATATCTCATCGTGTGCTTATCATGGGCTTGGAATTTGGGCATGTGTTTATTTAACTGAGTCTTTGAATATGTGAGTGCTTGTGTCCATGTGTGTTCTGTGTGTGTTTGTTCTTGTTTGTTTGTTTGTTTGTTTGGTTGGATGGTTGGTTAATTATTTGTTTGTTTGTTTGTTTGCTTGCTTGCTTGCTCGCTTGCTTGCTTGCTTGCTTGCTTGCTTGCTTGCTTGCTTGCTTGCTTGCTTGTATGTTTCTTTATTTGTTTTGTTTGCTTTTGTGTACAGGCAAGCTCAAGAGCAGTCTTTGTGTATGCTCGTTTGTATGGAGCGCTGTGTGGAATTGTGGAGCGCTGTTGGTATGGAAGAGGTGGACCTGCGCTATTCAAGATCGGAACTGTTGCATGCGGGGCGCTTACAGGGTTTTGCCAGTGGTACAGCATGCATTGTTCGAAATTTGGACTCTACCGTTGTGTGTTGGGCTTTGTATGAGGTCTACGCAGCGCTGAAAGTGGGGTGACCCAGCGTGAACCAAGAATGAGTGATGCTGAAGAGTGATGAGCGTCGCTGCTGGCTTGTTCCCATTTTGTTTGGTAGTCAGTGTTGAGCATTCGCAGGTTTTTAGCAGTCGGCAGCAACATCAAGTAACACTCAATGGATGGCTTGCGTTGGCGGCCTGGATCTTAACCCCTTGGTTCTTGATACATCGAAGGGTGGAAGCACCCAACCTAGCAGGAAGCTGACAGAAGGGGCCTGTGCCTCACCCAGGCACACCAAAAGCGAGCTGCGGCTGGGAACCCAGGTCGCGCAAGGCTTCGGCTGTGATATAGCCTAGGAACCTTTTCGAAATACAACCCCACTATGGCTTCTCACAGGATGTGATGTTCACCCCTCGAAGCAGAACCTAAGCTTTGTTTTCTCATGTTGTTGCTACCCATCGGAACTAGATTTGCTCTGCGTAGCACAGCACGCTCTCCTGCAACGCAAAATGTCGCTTCATGTACACTGGCTCTCCTGGATGTATATACTTGCCAGGCCACATGAGAATGAGATACGTGCTTGAGGTTTTTGCAGCAAGAACGTGTGCACTGGTAACCCTCTGCTCATTGGGTTGCTTAGAGCAGTTTGATGGGACCGTGAGTGAGCCTTGAATTGTTACCCTAGCATGTGTTTCGTCTTCCTGCTGCATTTGGGTTGGCACTTATTTGTGGTTGTCAGGAGAGATGTGGATCTTTCCCTAGGTTAAACGCACAAAGCAAATGTCTGGCAGAGAACGTATCCAAATCTTAGGTTGCAGGAAGGAAGGCATGGTTGATCCTAACCAAAATTACTTTTGAGGTTCCCTTGAAACTACCATTGAACGCTCGTTTCCACAACCTTTGGGCTTAGCTTCAAGCTCAGACTCCTGAACTTGTGTCGCCGTCCGGGAGCTTCCATGCATCGTGCCTTGCCAACCCGTCATCGGGACTCCCACAAGAGCGCTATGTGAGTTTGGGCGGGTTTTGAAATGCCAAAAGGTGATGTTTGAATCACCCCAAAAATGGAAAAGACAAGGAGTCGCCGATATGTAACAACAAACCCACCTGTCACAAACCATCAAACTGAAAAGGGTGCCCCCCAAAAAAACTCAGATTCACGGTTTCGAGTATTCAGGCCTTGCCCTGTGCGCTTGCACGCGCGGCTCCGCGGGAGCCAGCGGCCGCGTTCCTGCGTCGGCTCTTTCAGGGAGTGCGCAGGCGATCGAGGGGCTAGGGGTATCTACGCTAAGTGCTTCTTGCAAGGCGAACAATTGTGACTTGCCCTGATTGACATTTTTTTTGCGAATCAGGTCTTGATAAGGGTTCTACATCTCTGGGAACAGGGTTTTAGTCAGGTAAGCATCAGTTAGGAAAAACAAGTTGAAGTGGCCCTCCCTCCTGATGGCGCATGAGGACACCCCTGACACCAACGGAACAAACATGATATCAGTTCTGGTATAATCGAGTTGTAATTGCTCCCTCTGCAGACAACATGGGAACCAAAAGCACCCTCGTTTACTGTAGCTAGACTGCCTTTTTGGGTTTCATGTGGATCTGCGGAGCATGTCGTTCAAGTGAGGATCAACCTGGTGTTTCCCCCAAAAAAGTCAAGCATGCCCCCTCAAACGGAACGTCAAAGATTCCCCAAACAGTGAAGGATCCCCACTGCAAGGGAAAACCAGACTCTGACTGGATGTGAGGCAGGAGCTGCATGCCTGCCTGGTCATCCAGCGGGCCTGGAGATGCCGAGAGGCCGTGTGCTTCGGGTGCTTTGCGCTCGTGCTGCTCGTTGGTCGGTTTACGGTGAAAAGGGTGTCCTAAAAAGAACACACCTGGTGTTAGGTCAGGGAGGCCTTCTTGAACAGCTTCCAAAAACCATCATGCGTTTTGCACATCCGAAAGGAAACCATTTGGCAGACACCCGACTGAACGGGTCACCCAAGTTGGTGCTGCTGTTGGATGGTTTTGAAGGGGCCCAAAGGGAATTCCAACCTAAGAGAGAGCCTAAGAGAGATTGCTTCACACCCCGCTACTTAAGCACTTGAAAAGGTTTTTGTTTCTTGGTGTCGGCAACAGACCTTGGTCCACTTTCACTGTCGGATGGTCTCAGGAGCGGGCGAATGACAACAAGCTGCTCGACTGCAGCTTGTGGCTGGCTCATTCCCCCTGTCGAGGACGAACAAGTCATTTCCTGGGATTACAAGCACTTGTGACCAGCATAGGGAAATACAAGGGGCATACCATTTGCCCGGTGTGGCCCACCTGTACCCTGTTTTCCCTGTCCCGGTAGTCTTCCACTGCCCTGTTTGAATCGGAGTCCGACAAGCCAGGAGCCACAGTCTTTTCCGTCGGGCAGCCACTGTCAGATAAGGGGTGGATTGCGTAAACATTAAACCATGTTTCCGGCCGAGGGGGGGGAGCGGTCAACCGCTGTCCCTGGTCCGCACCTGTGAGTTCATGATGTTTTGGTGGAGCTTGCCCCTAAAAAATCACACATCTATTTTGGGCGGCGGAGTCTTCTCCTTTAACGACCAAGATCAACTGATCCACTGGAAGTCTGGGGCGACTGAGCCATGCGTCGATTTCTCGCAGGCTGAGCTGGCCAGAACTGCTCTGTCGGGAGCACGTGGGCACAGTGCGCGAGGCCAGGGTTGCGAGCACTCCGAGCCGCAACGTCACCAAACAAAGGCCATTTGGGTAGAAAAAATTGGCCGAGGGATGGCCCACAGACCACCCCTCCACCTTGCCATCTGTTTCCTTGAGCAAAATCCGTTTGCTTGTCGAATTCTAGGACCCGCTGAGTAGCACTACCCAAAGAGCTTGCCACTTTCGAGACACTCCCCAGGCCAAGCTCTTAGAATTTGCCACCCACTGAGGTGTCCCCTTTTGGAACCTCAGAACAATGGCAGTTGCAACGGAAATCAGCAGTGAGTCGCAGTGATTGATTCATGTCGAATGGGCGGTGATCCGAGGTGCCCAAAGACGAGAGAGGCATCGGCTTCATCCGGCAGAAGGCCATCCACGCGCTCTGTGGCTACGACGTGCTCTTCACCCAGGAGCAGCTGGAAAATGCCAAGGTGGGTAAGCAGGCGACCAGGGCTGGGGGTCTCAAGTAGTTTTTTGGCCCCGGAGGTTGTTTGCAGGTTTGTCAACGTTTTTCTTTCCCTGTCAAATTTCTTTACTTTGGAAGCCTTGGAGACACGGGAAATCATGTGGGTCTGTGTTGTGTTGAGGGTACAGGTGTTGGGCTTGGAGGGAAACCAAAAGGACAACCACTATGTCGGGGTTCCAAATCCCTATGCTGACGCGCACACACACACACACACACACCCACACACCCACATACACACACACACACCCACATACCCACACACGCAAACACACCCACACACACACACACACACATGCCGTTGTGGTTCCCATGGTGTTTTTTCGTTTTTTTCCGCGAGCAAAAGCTCCGCCGTCCGCTTCGTGCGGCGCCCGAAGAGCCGTGGAGGTGCGCTTTGAGGTGGAGCTCGACTCCAAGCAGCGGCCCCGCGTGAAGCGCTCGCCGCTGGACATGGGGGCCTGCCGCCTGGCCGCGGCGGAACCTCAGGGGAGGGGGAGGGTGGAATGTTTTGGAGCTGGGGTCATGGGCTCCATGTCATGCACGGAAATTCTACAAGTATGGATCTATGCAGGGTATTTAGGGGGTATGTGTGATCTAGTGTGACCCAGAATCCAAGACGAAATTAATATGAGCAAGATTGTGACAGTGAGATTCTGATGTAGGTTTGTCTGAAAGTGGGCAGGCATCCTGAGACAGGGCTTTGCGTTTCCCTACTTTAAAACGATCTTTGAACGGGCATCCTCCTGAAAGCAGGAACAACAACAGAAACCTCAACACCGGTTTTTAAAGAGGAAACCAAGAGGAAACCGATCTGTGCGTTAGCTTACATGCAGTCCCCCAACAAAAGCCCCGTGCTGTCCTCGCATGGTTGGTCCCTGGTAGCCAAAGCAAAGTGTCCATACGCAGGGATTACCCAGTCCGGCAAGCAAATCTTCCAAGTGAGAGGTTGCAAGCGGAGTGACTTGTCGTCTCAGTGCGCCGAGGTTTGCAGAAGCTTCATACGGGTACGATTTGTGACGTGGATGCGGCCCGCGGGCGCGGCTTCATTCACCACCAGGATGGGCTCTCCAAATGACTGAGAGTCATTTTCGGGAACCCCCCCAAAAAAAGATCGTTGGGGTCCATCAACGACCAACGGATCCAACTAAATAAATAACATACACAAATGCGGCCCATTCAGGGGGCCAAGCAACTTAGGTCCAAGGTTTGAAGGGAAGCCAACGTGCAACCTGGGTCCATCACAGATTCCACATCGGCGTCATCGTTTGCTGCACTGGTTTGTCATTCTTTGTTGGGCTTCCATGTGTGTTTTCCGTCAAAAAACAAGCAAAGCACAGGCTGCAGTCTTCTTCGTAGGCTGGGGCGTGGGGGGCTGTGGGGGGGGGGGGAATTCCAGCGGTCTACCCCCAAACCACCGATTGCGACGGAGGACATCCACCAGCTGCTGGGCAAGGACGTGCTCTTCCGCTTCGGCCAGCTCCCAGGGGCGGAGGCCGCCTGGCTCGGTGCCGTTTGGGGAGAAAAAGGGGTCGCTGATACAAAGGCGCCCCTGAGTTTGGACAATTTTCTGTTGGTTTCTTTGGAAAGCCGACCCAACCAAGCCCAAATAGGTGGGTGCCCTTTGTTCAGTTAGTTGTCTGGGGCGGGGGGGGGGGAGGGTTCAGGGTTTTCCTTGAGTATCAAGAAAGGGCGCCTTGTTTGTCCATGCATTTCCACTGGAGTTCAGGGTTGTCGGTTTCCTTGCAACAAGCTCCGACAGAATTCCAAGACATATTGGCTTTATCTTCGTCTTGCTTTGCAACACCGTTCCAGCATGCGGTCACTGGTTTTGACATGCGCATTCTTTGCACATTTTGACAAGGGCATGTCCGTGTTGTCGCTTGTCTTCTTTGCCCCCTGTTTCGTTTGTCAGTTTCCCTTGACCCCTCTTTGGAGTGACTGAGACTGATCACGGAATGGGGCTGTGTACTTTCGGGGAAGTGCTAGCGGCAAAACGCACGTCTTGGGCTTTGGGGACTACCCTATTGCTTTGTGGATATGCCAAAACTCGAAAACATCGCCCATTAAAAGCATTGCGCTCTTGGAATTCTAATGCAATTTGATCTTATTCGGTTGCTGTCCCCCCCCCAATATCGATTTATGGGCATGGTCCCAACTCGAACCTGGTGCAGTTTCGGCGACCGGACTACCATCATCGGGTGTTTTTCTTCCTTTTTTGCATGATTCTCCATGAGGTATACTTGAGTTGGTTAAGATTGGTGGTTTGGAGATTTGGCTCCTGTTTGCTCCAAGACACCAAGCCACGCTACCGAGCCAAACTGCTTCGGTTTGGAGATTTTCACTGGAATCGGCTCTCGCAATTAGTAATTGCTTTTGGGTGATTTTCCTTGAACTACAAGTCCATTCAACATGTCACTTTCATTGACCCATTTTTAACGCATCTCAGGTGCAGCACATCGCCTTCTTGGATGTTCAAAGTATGTGAGATAGGAGGTTGCCAGCGGGACACAGAGTCTTTTTCCTTATGTTCAGATATCTGTAATATTACTATTCTTATTATTATTATTATTATTTCTTCTTCTTCTTCCTTTTATTATTATTATTATTATTATTATTATTATTATTATTATTATTATTATTATTATTATTATATTATTGCCGTACAATGAGTTGTTTTCTGTAAATTACCATGCTGACCGCCCATTTGCTTGGTAGGATGAGCATCCCAGTTGGTTTCCGCTTGGTTTCAGGTGGGGCAGAGTGTCAGCTTCCGCCTGGAGCTCGATGACGGAAAGCCGCGCGTGGCTTCCGTGCAGTCAGGCGGGGGAATTCAGTTGGATGTTCTTTTAGTTGGTACTGTGTCATCAGCTTCCCGTTATTAGGTGGTTTGGATTGGTGCTCTGGTGGTTACGGGGTGGTTTCTTATTTTACCCTTGAAATCCCCACATCTCCAATCCGAACCGCCAACAAAGAGATACTTGATCTTCAGCTTGGTTTGAAGGGACTCCAAGAGGGATGTGTGCTTCTTTGAGGGCACTCTTTTTTCGGGGTTGGGTTTCCAGGGGAAGCCAAAAAGACAACGTACGGTGCCCCTACTTCAGCACACATCCAGTTCCTTGTGTCCGACCAGTAGAGCTACCTACCCTTGGGCGGGCTTGCCGATTTCTTACATAAAACATTTTTTTCGCAGGGTCAAAGACCGATCCAATATGTCAACCACGTCTAGAAATGCCGCCATGGGCCATGGGGACCAATGTTGCTTTCACCGCGAGTCTGACGCCAAAGAAGCCAAACAAATGGGTCTTTCTCAAAGTAGGGGACGCACAAAAATGATGCCAAAAAGGAAACCCAACCGTTGGACACTTGATCTCATATATTTTGCAACCTCCTTCTTTGGGGTATGCGGATTTGGGCCCTCGAAGCTTGGAGGCGCCTCGTTGCCCAAGTTCACCACGGAGACGCTGCTGTGGCTTGGCCAAGTGAGCCGCTTCAAAACCCAAAGCCAGAGGTACAGTTGGGTGAAGGAGCTTCCTTACATGGTTTCGTCTAAGGTGAACCCTCTTTTCCAACAAGCAAGTGGACAGGCAGATCCCCCGAAAGAAAAGTGTGCTGACATGGTCAGCTTCCATGATTGTTGGACGCAGGGCAGTGTGTTGAACATGGATGTAAGAAGAACATGGCGGATTTATAGTGCGGGCCCGGAGAATGAACTTTTCAGGGGTGCGGTGCACAGCTCCCTTTTTGGAAGATGAGAGGAGGGTTCTTGTACACAAACCCGTGCTGGTTGGGAAATGAGGTTAGAATTGGGGACTTGCGCCCGGTGTTAGTGGGGGCGAAAGTTAAGCCGGATATGAGCAACGGCCAATATCTATTATCATTTACGGTAATAAAGGGGATGACATGAGACACACCTGCCAAATTGCCATCAGGAAATGGCATTTACCAGACCTAAATGTCAGTTGGGCCATAATTTTGACCGTGGCTCATATGAGCCGCCCTTTTCTTTGCCATGGGTTTGCCATGGGCTTCCTGGATGGATTTGATCTTCCTTCATATTATCCTTTGCATGTTGTTGTGGTGTAACTCGAATTTCCTCCACAATTTTCACTGCATTGCTTCTTGAAAGCCTGAAGCAACCTTGATAATCTGCTTCGCTTCTTTCTTGAATTTGATTTCCTCTTCACCTTTGCCCACCCTCACATGTTTCTTGAGGTATATTTTCCTGCATTATTTTTTCCACCTTTCCTTCGATTTCTGTTTTTCCTCCACTGCCGAGATTACAGAAATGCCATTGTCTTTTTGGCTTCACGCAAACATTGGCCCAGGGGATGCAGCCACCTCGGCCTCGTGGCCTTCGGTACCGATGGGCTGCTCGGATGGTTTCGGTGAGTTCTGTGGGCCATGCTTGCCTTGGTGCGGAATGGTTTGTAGCTTTTGATTTTCAGAAAAGGGGGGGTGGTGGTGGAAGCTTTTTGGTGTTTGGTGGTAGTGTTTTTTCTTCTTATTTTCTTTTTCAAGGGGGAAGGTGTTCGACTTTTGCAGACCGCCTACTTAAGACCCGGCTCCAAAGGACTTGAGCCGAGGACAGAGATGGGCCAAAATGAGTTTGGGTAGAAGATTGGCGTTGGGACCTTTTGCTTTCCTTGTTGAAGTGGGATATCTTTTAGATGGTTCCTTTTTGTTGTTTGCACATTCCAAGGCGATATACTCAAGAGTCACATAAGATTTCACGGCCCCACATCAACAGGGGCTGGGGGGTTTCTTGCTAAGGACACCTGGTTTCTTGAGGGCATTACCCAAGATGCTCTTTGCCCATTTCCCTTGAAACCATGGTCTGATGATGGGGACAGGGCACAGGCAATCCACCCATTAGAAGGGAGAGCGGCCCGCCATGGGGCCTGTGATTTTGAAATCAGCATTTTTTACACCTTGGCATATGTGAATGCACCTTTCTTGCACATGCGGTCTTTAGTTATTTTTGGAGAAGGCCACCCACTGCAGGCATCTTTCCTCTCCCCTGCTTTCTGGCAATCAGCGTTTTCCAAGGATTCCCTTGCTATTCCCTAAAAGATCCCCAGTATTCCCCTAATTAGCACCCTCCTAGTAATTCTGTCCCTGGCATTACCCCAGAGTGCCTTTGTTATTTTCTTAGTATACCCCTAATATTCGCTCAGTATTCCCCTAATGTTCCCCAAACAGTTCACTAGCATTCTGCTGGTAATCTGTGTTCCCCCAGTAGTCCTCTATCATGCCCTCGGTATTCCCATAAAGTTCCTTTAGCTCTCTCTCTCTCTCTTGTTATTCGCTCTAGTATCTCCTCAGTGTTCCCCTAGTAACTGTTCCCCTAGTACTTTTTCAGTACTCCCCTTTTGTTTTTCGAGTATTCACCCTTTGTGCTTCCCTAGTACCCCTGGTATTCCCCTTATCATTCCCCTAGTATTCTCTTGGTACTCCCCGAATTGTCCACGCATATTGCCTCATAATCTTCTCTGTATTCTCCTGGTATTCCCCTAACTCCTTTTGTATTGTCTTGGTATACCCCTAATCTTCTCTCAGTGTTCAAGTTTCCCCAAATATTCCTTCAGTCCCCTTAGCAGCTTCTTGGTAATTCCCTAGCAGACCCCCTGCATTCCCCACTATTCCTCTAGTATTCTCTTGGTGTACCCTCTAGTATTTCCTCAGTGTTTTCCGAGATTCCCTTAACATTCCTCAAGTAGTCTGTATTCTCCTAGCATTTTCATAGTAGTCACTAGTGTTCCCTTAATATTCCCCTAGCACTCCCCTCACTATTGCTCGAATAGGCCCCTATTCCTTTAGAATTATTTTACCCCTAGAGTTGTATTCCCCTAGTATTCCCCTAATAGTATTTCTTTAGCATTCCCTTACCCCTAGAATTGTATTCCCCTAATATTGTTCAGTACTCCTTAGTATTTTCTGGGTGCGCCCTAGTATTCTCCAAATATTCCCCTAGTATTGCCCAGCATTCCCCTTTGTGCTTCCCCTGGTATCCTGCATCTGCGCTCCAGTTTCTGAGTAGAAAAGAACTAGGGAAATACCGAGGGGACAATAAGGGAGTACCAGGGGAATAACAAGAGGAAATGCGAGGAGAATACTAGGGGAATACTGGGAGAGAATACTACAAATAAACTGAGCAAATGCTAAGGAATGCTGGGGTTACTGGGGGAATATTGGGAGAATGCTAGGGGTATTCCAAGAAAATACTAAGGAATACTAGGGCAATATTAGGGGAATACTAGGAGAATACAACTACTAGGGCTGAGACAATGCTAAAGGAATAGAGAATACTAAGGGGAATGCTAGGGGAATATTAAGGGAATACTTGGGAAGTATTGTGAATATTAGGAACATACTAGGGGAATATTGAGGAATATTAAAGGAATACTGGGGAGTGCTGAGAGAACACTAGGGGCAAGATAATATTAAAGGCATGGCAAGATTTGTGGAGTATTAAAGGAAACATGATGACTTTTCAGGGAATTCTCAGGGAATAGTAAGGGAATGTTATATAATGGAACACTGAGAGAACACGAAGGAAATACTCGGAAAACACTGAGGGGACAATGCGGGAAGTGCAAAAACCTCGAGAAACCAACAAAAGCCATTTCTTTGTGTTTTCTCGAGGTTTTTGTGTGTTTGTTGGTTTTCTCGAGGTTTGGGTCACATGTTCTTTTCCAGAGTACATGGGAATGGCGTACTGGTGCGTGTTGTTCTGAGTTTTTCTGGTATTTCGCAAACGCAGGCCCCATGGCGGGCCCTTCTGGTAGAAGGCCTATCGCAAAGGGAACCTAAAGGCAAACCGGTAAACCAGGAAACCTGGAGAGCCGACCTGTTGCCACACGTCTCCGGCTTCGGAGAAAGCGGCGCGCGCCCGAAAAGCGCCCGGGTCGAAGCGAGCGCCCGAGGCGCCTGGAGCTGCGGAACGCGCAGATCCGGCGCCTCTGCGGCCGCCACGCGGTTTTCTCGCGCCGGGAGCTGGCGGGGCGCCTTGCGGCGCGCGGCTCGGACAGGGTTTGGCCGGGTTTCCTTGAGGAAATGAACGGGTATGGTTGGTTCGCTAGGAAAGGGGCAGGCATGTTTGGCTCCTTTGAAGATAGCAACGGTGCAGCGGAGTAGAGCCAAGGAAACAGCCAACCAACCAATGTACCAACCAAGCAAGCAAGGGCACTCATCAATCAACCAAGCAGTGCAATGCAAGCAAGCGACCAACCAATCAAAGAAAGCCTGCAACCAAGCAGCAAGCCGGCCATCCGTTCAACCAACCAACAACCTCACTGTTGTTGGCTTCTTTCCAAAGGTTCCTTTTTGTTGGGGAGGCTCTTTGTTTCTGACTCTATTTCCGTTCAGCAACGCACCCACCCGGAAAGGGCTGAGCGATTGTTGGCGAAGCCGTCTTTCCTTGTGAGCAGTCTTAGTTTCAGGGGGCAGAGATCGTGGCCACGTGACAAATCGACCTAGGCAGTCAAGTATTTGAAGGTGCCCCTTTTTGCACACTCGACAACGGCACAAAGGCCTTCTTGATGCGGGTCAACCATAGAGCAAGACCCGATACTTGCAATCCCTGAGTTGAACATGGTTTATTCACAGCCGGGTGGCCCTTTTCAGCACAGTAGGCCAACCACATATGATGGCAAATTCAGGGATTTTCCTTTTTTTCTCTGCTTGCTTTGTTACGGAATCAGCATTAGGGTAAAACCAAGTAAGCGCTGGTTAGGGGTCAAATGACGGGTGAATGAGCGGCAAACAACACGAACGGAAGTGGAGTAGTCGCATGTTTTTTTCTCCTGGGTCCAAACAAAGTCTGGGGGTCTGTGGTTGGAACATCTTTGCTATGAACGGAGGACATGCGGGGAACCACTCAAACTTCCCACAAAAAGAACTCAGGGGCCCGGGCCCCAGTCTCCCCACGTTCTCCTGCGTGACGTTCTCCCGCGTTTTCGTTGGAGGGGCGACGTTTTGCGGCGAAGGCTTCGGCTGGGCCGCCGGACGAGCCAAGGACCCGGGGCCTGCGTGAGCTTCCGCGTGCGTCTGACCCCCGAGGGCCTTCCGGAGGTGGCGGAGGCGCGACCGCGAGGGCCGGGACCGGGCGCGTGGAATGCTTGGCGCGCCTCTTGATTTGGAGAGGTGTCCCGTTTGACAGGAAATCCGGATCACTTGGGGGAGATACAGCTCCATTGATCCATCAGGATGATTAGTCCGGGGTTGACAGGGGTTTTGGGGTTCTGAGAATTGGAGCATGACAGTGTCCAACAACAGGGACCCCCTTTTGGAGGGTCTGCAAAGGGACACCAAAAGGACACTTACCAGATTTAGGCGAAACTGAGTTGCAAACACCTTAATGTTAGGTAGGAGGGCGCCCTTGGGTTTTCCTTCAAAGGCTTGCGAGCACGGATCTTCCCGATCTTAACCGCATGGACTGCTTCCCTTTCGCCAGGTCAATGCAGACGCAGCATGTGCACGCCAGGCGGGCGTCCGATGGGGGAAAGAGCCAAAAACGAATATATATATATATATACATATAAAAATATTTATGTGTATATATATATATATATATATATATATATGTGTATATATATATATATGTCCTCGTCTGTCAACACCTACCAAAGGACAATTTTCTCAGGCCCCCGCTCTGCGCCAACTTAGCCTGGGAAAATGGAGATTGTGTCGCATTCCCGACCGTTAAGAGAGCTTAATGAGCGCTCATTCCGAATGTTTTTGGCTCCTTACCAAGGTTGTTCGGCTTCCCAACAAAGGTTTCTGCTTATTCCTTCAAAAAACGGGTAAACTGTTTGCAACCTCGCCAGAGGTGCTTCAGGTTTTCTGTTGGCATTCCTTGCCAATGGTGTTGGAGATCTTTTGCTTTGTTTCAACACCTCAAGTTTTTCTTTGGGACTTCTTTGCTTTTGCTTGGTTCTTAGTGGTTGGGGAGCTTCGATCAGGCCTGCACGTTGCTTTTTCTCTTCGCCGTTGGCAGGGTGAGCCGGACCTGGACGTGGAGGCGGAGCCTTTGGGATGGGCTCGCCGAAGGGAGAGCAACAAGGCGGTATGTTAAACAACACCGAATTGACATGACCAGTTTTTTTTTTTCCTACACATATAGTTCTGGTCATTTTTTTCTCTGTTTCTTTTTTAATCAACATATTGAAATTTGTTCCGTCGCTGTTCCAATCGTGTTTGAAGCATCTCTTGGTCTCCGCCGTACGCAAACAACATGTTGCACACTTTCTGATAAAACACTGACAATGCATCCAGCATCCATGCGTATCCCTTTCATAGCTTGAGCAAACCGAGAAATTGATGATGCCTTTTTGCTTCAATGGTAAATGTCATCTATTCATTTTAAACTAGTAAACTATAGCGATGAAGGTGAAGATGAGATGTTCAGCACAAAGTATGACGAGCTGACTGTTGGGCTAAACCAACTCATCCATGATTCCGGCTTGCCAGTCATAGCAATTTGCCCCGAGCGCTGGAGCCATGGGCAGCCACCTCGCATGCCCACAGAAGTGGATGTTTCTCAAAATTGGGTGGCCTTGGACATGGTTTGAAGACATCCACTAGTATCCGTGGAGCCTCCAAACCTTCGAAACTCCATACCCTAAAACAATCTTTCTTACCGGATCCTAAGCGAGCCACCGCAGGTCACTGTCCAGCTGGACAGCGGCTTCGGGCCCTTGGGGCTCTGTTTTGCCTGGGGCTTTCTGCCGGAGGCGCAACGGAGAGGGGTTTTGAGGGTGGCTGAGGGTGGCTGGAGGTGTCTCAGCGGGGTGTTTCAGGGCTTCCCCTTTTCCTGGCTGTAAACATCACCTTTTGGTTGCCAATGTAAAGTGGGTTTCTTTTTGGGGAGATGTTTGAATGAGAAATATGGGGAGCCGAGCTGCTTGGTTGCTGGCTTGAAAGGAGTGCCTTTGTTTTACCGGCAGGAGGGACGGGGCTGGCTTTGTCAGCCACGGTGCCAGCAAAATAAATCAGACCTTTTGCGGTTCTTTAAGAAGTCAGCCATACATGCCTTTCGAAGGAACGACCAACGCCATTTATGTATTTGTTTCTCTCCGTTTAACATTTGCAGTATTTATGTTTTTCCAACGCATTAGCCCACCGCACATGTGAGTTCTCATGTGGTCAAAAGGAATAAGTCATATTTGTTGCAGTCTTTTCAAGGAATCACCCGTACTTGTTCTTAAAAGTCTGCAAAGCAGAATTAACCATACCATTTTGTCCTTTGCAGGTGTGTGTGTGTGTGCGCGCGCAATCGCCCGTACTTGTTCTTAAAGTTTGCAAAGCAGAATCCACCATACCATGTTACGTCACCGTCCTTTGCAGGTGTGTGTGTGTGTGAAAAAAAGGGTGAACAACCCATGCTCCATGCCCTGGTTTTGTCAGGTGCAGCACATTGCGGCGGAGCTTCGGGGCTTCTGGCACGCGCGGGGCGTGGGGGTGGGGGACCGCCTGCTGGGCTTTGGCTTCGCGAGTCCGCGGCAGCTGGCGGCGCAGCTGCGGCGGAGGCTGGAGATGGGGTTGGAGGAGCAACACCCGAGACGTCCTCCCAAAAGTCCTACTGTGGATGGACGAAATCCGTTTCGCACCACTTGGCTGCGGGTCAAAAATTGGTACCCAAAATGGAACCCTGGTAAATGGAAGCTTGGACTACAGCCTGCGGTCCCCTGGTGGTTTAATGTTGACCCACACCCACTTGAAAGCCATGGGGAAACCATTGTTTATTGGTATTTACGGGGGGTTCATCATTCCAGGGTTTCTTAAATGGTGCAGGATTTCGTCCATCCACAGTATGGTTGTCAGGGCCCCCCAAAGAAGGGGACCTGCTAGACATGGTGCTCAAAATGAACCCCATTGGCCCCGAATACCCCATTAGTCGCTTTTTTGTTCCTATTGGGATTGGGGGCCCTTAACAACCATAGGAAAAAGGGTCATTTTAGAAGGATCGGTTCCCACCTGGCTGAATTTGGCTTTTTGTAAAGCCACTTTTTCCTTGGGTCACCACTTTTCAAGTCTCCATGTTGTCCACATGTAAGATTTGGACCGTGCACCAATTAAGACCGGGTTGTGGAGTACAGTACTTTGAAGTCATCTCTTTTCATGATCCTAACATAATATGCTGCGCAATGATTTGGGCCCTTACATCATGTTGGTAAACATTGCAAAGGACGAACCCCTGTAGCCCCGCTTGTCATCGTGGCTATTCCTTCCGGTCATTTCGCAGAGGCCTTTGGACTTGGCTTTCCTCCGCTGCGGGGAGCGGACATGGCCGGCGTCGGAAGGATGAGAAGTCCACGAGACGTTCTCGGGTCCGAGGAGGAGACAGAGGCCGCTTTCTCTGGGCCAAGGAGAAGTCGAAAGCTTTTGGGCCGGAAGAAGCAGACACATCCAGGCGCTCGTTTTGGAGGAGTCGAGATCGAGGATCTGGATCGAGGGGCCCGGAAAGCTGAGAGCCTGGAGTTCGGAGGGAAGCTGGGCGGAAGGGCGCAGCAACAAGGCGAACACTTCTGACTGGCCACAGGTGTCCAAGCGGAATCTCACGTGAGGGTCCAAAGAAAGGAATCCACAAATGAGTCCTGGACTTCTAGTGTTACAGCAGTGTTTGGCCGCCGGCCAAAACCTGCTCAGTCGAACGAACGCATTTTTGAAGGCTGTCTCTGCGAAGTTGCGCAGTCTCAGTCCAATGTGATTTCCGTCAGGGATTCACAGCCAGAAGTTGATATGTGCATCATATGCAAATTGGTGTCCACCATTTCCTACGGAATATCATTTCTGGGTGGGTTTGGCTGAGACTGCACCAGAGCGGCACCACCGCCACCCGCAGCAATTGTTGCTATTGGAGCTTCGGGATTTTCCAGTTGGACGGCAAATTCGTGGAAATCTTAAGGTGCGAATTTGAATGGCCTTAGCGCTCCGCCAAAAACGCGTGCTTCGGACTTCCACCCGGATCCTGAGCCTCCAGAAGCCCATCGACGGAGACCAAATGAGGTGCCGCGCGCGCGCTGCTGCCTGCCCCTCTAGAAGAGGGATGGGGTTGGAGGGCGTGCATCTGTGATTTATGAAGATTCCCGCTGCTGATATGTGGCTCGAACCTGTAGGTAACATGTATCACGGTATCACTTGTTGTTATTGGGCTGCGGTTGTCATCTGACAACTCTTCATTTCACCGATGGGGGTTTTCGCTTGTCAGCCACCACTTTACTGCTCAGGCACTAGGCTTGTTGTTGCTTCAGGATTCAAGGCATTTCAACACTGGCTTCGGTAGCTCGGAGCAAGAGCTTTGGAATTCGGAGACCTGCATTGCATCTTTGCCATGTATGGCCGAATTGGTGCAGGCAGGGGTCTGTTGGTTTGCGGAATCTGTGAATCATTGTTGAAGGTTGTCGCGGACGAAGAAAGACGGAGGCAGGCGAGATGGAACCTCAAGCGTGAGCCCGCCTCAGTTCAACTGGGTCGAGCTCAAGCTGCACATTATGAGGCTTCTCAAGAGGTCTTTTTCCTAAGTGAAGGTTTCGAGGGACCCGTTCTCAAAATTTGGGGGTGCCAGAGGGTATCTTTGCCCAGCTCAAGGAGCCGACACTCACGCCATTGAAAGCCACAGCTGCCTAAATCCACCAGCGACGAGTTTTCCATGCAACATTTTTCTACAGCCCAACCCATCCGACAGAACCTTGAACGCACCAAGAACTACGACCCACCCACCCTAAACCAACCGTGAAAATCAGCCGCACCCTGCAAAACGGCTCAGCCAACCCTAAATTCAGCCAGCAATCCATGCAACCAAAGCTGCGTCTACCCAAATTAGCTTTTGAGCCAATGCCCCGAACGCCAAACCAAACCTGACTCACCCCCCGACCAACCCCAAACCCATACCAAACTTCAGGGATGTACGACTCAGAACATTTGATTGACTCAGAACATTTGATTCTGCCATTGAATAGGTTGTCCTCATCCACTCGTGCGATCTTTGGGAGGGCATAGTGACTTCCGGCGATTCGAAAGCTCAGCTGGGTGAGGCGGGATGTTTGCTTCGATGCCGAGGCCATGCACGACCGCAGAATCGCAGACATCGAGCGGGCGCTGATCGCCGGCGAGGACTCTGCGAGGGCGACTGGGCCAAAGGCCGCGTGACTTGTAATGTTGCCGCCCCCCGAACCTACACCTAACCCTAACCCGAAACCCCAAACCTGCATCTCAATCACCAAACCAAAACCCTAAATCCAAACCCTCAACCCTGGGCCTAAACCAAGGCTTTGCCTGCTCACGTGCGGCCAAGGTAGGGGGGGCCGGCGACCCACCAAAGCTGTTGGTAATGTTCGCTTCGGATGAATCCGGAGGACCATGCGAATCCAAGGAGTCCATGTAAATTTGGAAATTTTCCAATGCACAGAAAACCATCCCTGGTATGGTGCTCCAGATCAATCCGGAGGTAACATTTTGGTCTATGTTGATCCAACCCCCCATAACGTGGGGGAGAATTTTGAATGAACCACTAGCAAGTAATATGGATGTCCGTTGCTCATGTGCATAGCTTCTTGCATCTGCACGTGCTCCAGGAATGCTCCCTTTACCCAATGGAATTGGAGCATGCTCGCCACACCTTGATAGAAGCTCGCAAGGCCTGGTCGCACGAGCGGGGGAGCGGGGGAGGTGAGTTTGTAGTGCCTTTGTCAGGCGGATGCTGTGTACAGACTGGAAAAGGCACTGTGCAAGCCTAAGGCGATCTTTCACATGTTCTTGCAGTCCTGGTTTTGGGCCAGAGCTTGTTATGTTGGGTGAACTCGGGGGAAGCCATAGAAACCCGCTACAGGGATTTCGACAGGAACTTTGCCAAAACTCCCGCTTTTTGGCGGAGATTTGGCAAACTCCTGTAGAATTTCACTGGCTCCATAAAGCTGTAGGCTCTTACTGCTGCTTTCAACCAAAAGAAAAGGGGGCCCGAGAGATTAATTTGGAGGAAGCCAGGCGCCCCGCACGCGACTTCGCCGAGGTCGAGCCGCGAAATTGAGGCGATCCGGATTGCCATTGATCAAGCGGAGGAAGCTGGTGTGAGTCGGTTCCTTGGATTTGAGCCCAAGTTAGCGGTCGAAACTTGTAAATTCATGTTGTCGGGGTTGCAAACTCAATTTTGATGGATTGCTCACTACTCTATTTACTCTAGTTTGATAATGTTTGTTCACTATTTCAATCACCCATGAGGAAGGTTTCACACCCGGGTGTAAGCCGGCGGTTCCTTGGACTTTATCCCGATATCCGAATCACCCTGGGTTGCTGCGAGCCGTTCGGAAAATATGAGCAACCCTCAAGAATAGGCCTACTTGGGTTCGGTAGGTTTCCTGACGAACTTTGTACCACCCTTTGGTCACCAAAGAAAACAGAAGGAAACCAAGCCAAGTTTGGAGCTACTTTAGCTTCCCCTGGCTGTCGCATGAGGCCAGTCGAAGCTGCAGGCAGCAGCCCGTGCCCAAGTCTTTGGTGTTTCCTGTCTCCGCGTGCGCACACAGAATCCATTGCAGGCAAACCTAGGTGTATATGAAAGTATATTAATAGAATTATATGCACAGAGATGGGAACAACAGCGATGCAGTCAAGATAGAGCTGTGCTATGGCCAGGCCTGCTGGTTGTAGGACCAAGATGAAGACAGTGATCGTGCCCCTGAATCTGGATTTGAACCATTTGCATTTATCGGGATTTTGATTGCAGAAGTTGCGGCGGTCACGGGTTTCATGGTTGTCACTGCTCAAGCCTCAGGGACAGGAGTCTGCTCTCATAGCGACTTCTGGGGGTATAAAGGTGCGCACAAAAGCTGGGGCTTATAACTTTTTGCCATGGATTCCGAGTCTGTTTGAATGGTTTCGATTTGGTCTTAAGTTGGTTTCCAACTTTGGGTTGCTCCGAGCTAATGAAAGCCAAGGTCAGATAGATTGGGCTCATAGCTTGGATTCCCAGTGAACAACCAGAAGAGTGCTCACCATTTGGGACGAACCCGAATGGAGTCAAGCGCCACAAAGCCTGGACACATTCATAATAAAGAGCTGGCCGAATGGAGGAGAGAGCAAACCACCCCCAGATGAATTCCTCATTTCCAGTTTGTGACCCCACCTTGGAATTTGCCCACATGGGTGTGGGTCAAAAATAAACCACCAGGGGACCACAGGTTGCAGTCCATGTTTGGTTGTACCAGGGTTCCATTTTGGGTACATATTTTGACCCACAGCCACATAAGTAGGGCCATGTCAATGTGGTTGGATCCCAGGAGAGGGCATTGGAGGCTGTGAAGAAGCAGAGCGATGCACGGCTACTGTTGCATGAGGCGGCGAGGGTTGGCGTCCCCGAGATTTTCCCTTTCAGTCTTGGCGGCCATAATACAGTTCCTTGGACTTTCGAGCTTCTTGGAGACTTATTATTTGTGCCATGACATATTTCCAGGCAAGCTTTGAACAAGGGATTCACGCGCCACTAAGAAGAGAGGTGTGGCAAGCATCTTCTTTAGGCGCGGAACTGGACGCCCGCTTCGTTTCGCCAGGCCCGGCGGTCCGGGGACATCCGCCAATTGCGCCAGGCGAGCCTCGGTTTCGTTCGTTTTGCGGAGAGGGAGTCGGACGGTGAAAGGCCTTTCGAGGCGAAAGGGACCCTCTTCAGCTTGGTTTGAAACGGACACCAAGAGGAAGCTTCCCATTTTCTTGAGATCCTGATTTTGACACATACCCGTGTCCCAGGTGCCAATGGGAAGTTGGGCATGTGCTTCCTGTCGAGGGCCCCAACCGGAGCTCGCCAGCGGGTAAGGCCATCGACGACGCCAGCGATTTGGGTCTACAAGAAGCCGAGCAGCCAGCTCAGTTGACGGGCTGAACTGGGCCCAAAGCGGCTGCATTTTGAGGGTCCTAGGGGACCCCGAAATGGCTTGTTCCGTTTGGCTCCCCTTGGCAAGCATCCCAAAGACGTTCACCCTTTTTGAGCCAGCCCATTTTGAGGGTTGTGGAAAGTAGGGTTTCGTGGCCATTTGTGAGTGCCCCAGGGAATCCTCTTCAAAGTGATCAAGGTGATGCAAAGCAAAGCTTCTCAATAGTATTTTGGGAGGTTGCTTCCCTTCAACTATTCAGCTGGGTTGACGTTGAAGCTGCGCTCTCGCACTGAGGCTGGTCCAGATCAGGTGCGGATGTCTTGCGCTGGTTGCTGTCCGAATATTCCCATTGCAGGCTGGTGCTCGACCTGCTGGAGAGGAAGGCTTGCGTGACGAAGCCCTTGGTGTCCTAACATTTGGCCAGGTTTGTTCGAGTCATGTCAGACTGCTCTGCAGGGATCGCTACGGAGGGCCTTCTTTCGGGACGCATAGCCACCCATGAAATGGGTGCGTAGGGAAAACAAAGGACACTCCTGTCCCATTGTTTCTTTTTGGCGGGGGGAGGGAGGGGGGGGGTCCTAATTTCCACCCACTTAGCCCACTTAGCCCACTTAGCCCACTTAGCCCACTTAGCCCACTTAGCCCACTTAGCCCACTTAGCCCACTTAGCCCACTTAGCCCACTTAGCCCACTTAGCCCACTACTTCACTTGCCCACTTTCCCACTGTCACAACTCTTGTAAATTTGGGAAACACCGTTGTTCGAAGTGAAACGCAAAGGATCCCGTTGCCATTTTTGGCAGTCCATTATTTTTCAATTCCTTTATATTTTTGTTTTGTTTATCTTGGGGGGGGGGGCGGAAGTCTGTTCTTTTGACCCGGACAAGACGCCATTTGTCTGCTTGTGATGGTCGCGAGCGCCCTGGGGCCCTGGTGGCCGGTGGTGGTGGCGGGGTTTGATGTTTTACATGACACATGGAAGACTTAGAGCTATCTCAACATCTAGAATGGAGGTCACAAAAACAGGCTCGGGGTGGTTCCCTGGGTCCCCCACGGTTCCACTCCTTTTGGCTTCCCCAGGGGTCCCTCTCGGCTTTTGGCATGGTGAGATCCATCGATCAACCGCCAGGCAGCCGCACGAGAGAGCTTGGACTTGGCGGTGCGAGGCTTGCCGCGGAACGGCATTCACTCCCCCAGTGAAGGAATACATATATATATATATATATCCAGTCATAGGCAATGATGCCCACCAGAAGGTGCAAGGTAAGATTCATGGCGATTCGGGGACAGGTTCAATTCCCGGTTCAATTTCATTTCCATTTGGAACAAACACAAAGTTGGAAATTACCAGCTGCCTGCGCCAGCGCCTCCGAATGAAGTGAGAACTTCTTGGAAACATATATCCATGGAATTATGTAGATTTTCCAGCCACCCGAAAAAGAAAGCTCGGAACAACTTCAGACACATCCACGCCACGTCAGATTCACATTTGTTTGTGAATTTCCGTCTATTTTTTTCTTCATCTTTTGACATATGTATATGTATATTTATATGTATCTGTCTATCTAGATAGCAGCTGTCAGCTCCCCCTCCGAAGAAGCAGAGGCATGCCTGGCGTTCCACGCGTCCGGTTGTGCCAGACGCCTCTGTCGAGAAGCTGGAGGCCAGTCTCGCCATGGCGGAGGCTGCAGGAGCGGTTCCGTTTGGGTTTGTCTCAAAAGGAACGCTCAAAGGGGCTTAGTTTCCCAGGTTGTCCCATCTTTGTTTTTTCTTCTTTATTATTATTATCATTATTATTGTTGTTGTTATTCTTTTTTTATTCACTTCCTTCCTTTGACTTTTTCAGACACATTTCCCCCTTTGCCATCTTGAGGTATTGATTAGAGCCACAACAAGGGACACATGAGAAGGTTGCTTTTACCGACCCGTCATACTGTCATGCCCCCCTGATTCACCAATAATCACTAGGCTGCAATGGCTCCCCTTGCGAGTCGGCTCCGAGTCAGTATGTGACTTTCGGGGTGCCTTTTATGAGGCGGCCACGAAAGGAGTTGGTCCAAGGGGGAAGGAAGCCAATCATTTTTTGGGTCCCCCGGATTGAGATAGACCCATCTCTGAAAGTGTTGTAATCTCCTTTCAAGGAGAAGGTGCTTCGACATGCACCCGCGAACCATTTTGGTCCTCACCGAGATTTTGCTTTGTCGGGAAACGAGCAACACACCCAAAGACTTTGACTGACGACAATCCAAATGGAAGCGGTTGCGAAGCGATCAAGCAGCACTTTTTTTGGTACGCGGGTGAGAAGGGACAGCAACGACCGGAAATCGCTGCAAACCTCCTTCCACATTTGGTCTGTACAAACGAAAAACGGAAGAAAAAGGAGCAATCGGTTCGATTCGAGGGTGCACCGCAACTCTTGTCCAGCTAAAACCAAAAATGGGTGTTTCTGCACGCTAGAAGTGGCCCATGCGTATGTCTCAAATTTGTGGACCCGCTGTGGGTCAGCATCCAAAGCGAAGCCAAAAAGAATCCGAACCAACCAAATTAAGGGACCCCAATTTGAAGAAACACGCATGTTGACTCTGCTGCCCAAGGTGTCACCTTCTGAATAGGACTTTCCTGTCCTTAGGTGGTTTTCTGGAAAGGATCCCTGGGATTGAATGGGGAAGTTGCCCGTTTAACATAACACAAAGACCCACGTTGGTTTTGGCTGGGGCAAACGCCCATATTTTTGTTCTACCCTGGCGAAAAAGACAAAGAACCTCTCGCGTTGGGTGGATCTAGGACTCAAACCGCCGGAGATGCAGAAAGCGCGAAAGGCCCTGGAGCAAGAGGAGGCGAAGGCGCGGGAGCCACATGGCGCAGTCCCAAGCTATGTGGGTAAAGACCATTCCCTCTGCCAAGGGAAAATGGGCCATCTACTTTTAACGGTGTGTCAAAGCAGGGGACCCCCCCAAATGGGGGGGGGTCCTTTGGTTTCCTCTTCAACCAAGGTAAACAGAGTACCCCAAAAAGCACACTCAAGTTTGGTTTTAGGGCCTTCTGTGATACCAAGATGATCCTCTTCAAACTGAAGAAGTCATAGGAGGGCCAACTGCCGGTAGCGCAGAAAGGCTGATGTCCCAAGTGACGGCAGTTTTTTTAAAATCACAACCTCTGGGCCCAATTTTGAGACATGTCGGCGGAGAAGGGCTGTTATTTGTGTGTTTCTCAAAATAGGGCCCCCTAAAATGGTTTCCTTTAGGTTTCCGTTTAAAGCCCACGAAAAGGGGGGTCCACCATTCTGAGAACCGCCCCTATTCCTTTTTGCTGCCTCAAGAGCAAATGAGCAACACCGTTTGTGAGAAGTCCAGTATCTTGCAGAGGTTTGTAAGAAGTACCCCCTTTTCTCAGTTGCCCAAGTGAATATGGGGTTGTGTGACTGTGTTTTTGATAATACCTCTTAATGAGGTTGGTTTAAAGGGAAACCAAAAGGCAACCACTTTTTTTTTCTTGGGGGTGGGGTGGGGACGGGGGTCCTCCATTTCTGACACATCCTCATATAGGCGTTTCTGGGTAGGAGCACCATGGGCTGCAAGTATCTTCCTACGCCAACTTGCAAGGGGGGCTATGGAAAGGTTGCGCCCAATCGCGTCTATTGCTAGTCACTAGGCTGCAATCGCTCCCCTCAGTGGGCTCTAAATCCATATATGAGCCCAAAGGAAACCCGGAAGACTCTCAAATTATGTCCGTTAGGGTTCCCACACATTCTGTCCGTGGCCAGGGCCAAGTACGCTTTCGAGGAATGGACATAGCTGGAAAATACCGTGTTGGGTTGTCCGCATACCCTCTCACCGACAGCCAGAGGGTTTCGTGAGAACATTGTCCAAACCAGGACCTCCCACCCACCCGATGTTAGCACGTGCGAGGGTAACCACGTGGAAAGGTCAAGGCGACCAACAGGGCTCCTTAAGGCCAAATTGAAAACCACCTTTGCCAGTTCTTTCATCTTTTTCTGCATCCAGGGGCTTTTTGCCTGATTCCTTTAAGGGATCCATGCGCGGAAGGCCGTCCCTTTTCCACAGACCCGGCGCGTTGCTCGTTTCGAAACCGGAGGCGGCTGCCCGGGTGGCGCTGAAAGATGCAAAGCTAGGCAAAAAGGCGCGCGAGACGGCGTGAGACGCGGAACATGCGCGTTCTGTCTGTAAAGGGAAGCCGAAAAGAGGTCCTTCGCATAATGTTGTGGTTTGATGCATTTTTTCCAAGAATGCTGGTTGCAGCATGAAGCCCGAGCCGCTGTTTTTGGGTTGCATATCCTGTCTCGAGACCATTAGACACTTGGTTTGAACACCGCCTGGCCCGCACTGGCCCTCGAGGGTTGAGATCTGCCGTTGTTTTCCCTCCCGCTTTGGGGTGAAGAGATGGGGGAATCCGCCTCAATTGGACGCCGAATGTGCAAGCAAGGGGTTGAATCGCCCGACCTTCCGGGTTTGCACATATGTCAATTGTTGCTGGCAGCGGTTGAATAGTGATCACAAATTCCACTGGTAAGGCAGTTTGCCCAGATCTTCGGACGCTTCTTTGGACATCCAAAAGAGGATGGATATTGTTTTTCAGGACCCCCCACGGAACACCTGGTTCAACAATCAGTCCGAGGCATCGGCAGAAGGTCGGATCAATGACCTGCGCGAAGCGGTGCAAGAAGGAAGAGAAGCAGGCGCCGTGGAGAGCCACAATGTCAGCTTGTGCCAATAGAAACGAGTCCAGCCTGATTCTGCTCGCTCCACACAGCACGACGCAACATATAAGTGGTTTCTTGACTACTGTATGACCCTTCTTGACTATGACCCAGCTTTTTGAGCTGGTTTTGAAGCGAAGTGCAGGTAGCCCCATCAGGGGGCTACAACTAAGACAGCAGAACCTGGGTAGACAAAGGCCCCTTGCGTCAGAATGTCATCAGAAATCAACGCAGCGTCGTTAGCTTCTCAAAAGCTGCGGCCAGCTTTTCTAACAAAGAGTTGCTACGTGAATAATTTCCCCAAGGCTACGGGGGCAAGTAGAGGAAGCTCGAGCCGCGCGTGGTCGATGCGCAGTTTGTCAAGAGCAGGTGTCACAGGCCATGGCGCGGAACCACCTGCGGTACCCGCACCCTGTTTTGTTACAGAGGGGTTTCTTAACACAGGGAACCTCCAAACAAAAGTTGGTTTCCTTTCGGCTTCCCCTTTTTAACAACCCCAAAAACCGGGCACCGAGCTTCAAAGCCAAGGATCGCCCATCGGATTTCTTTCTTCGCCTTAGGCCTGTCCCAGGAAGAGCTGGAGCCGGCGCAGCGGGTTCTCGAAAAGCTGCGGATGGAGGCACCGCTCGGTTGATGGTCGCGTTTTTCGTCCCAGACATGCGGAGATCGGCGACTTAGTTGGTTAACCTTGGTTATAAACCATTTTAGGGGACTTATAACACGGGTATGCATCGCCTTCTTTTCCGATTTCTTTTTGATTAACTGCAAGAGAAGTGGGTAATCCCGCGCTCCATTCTTTGACTACAAGGTAGAGCTTAACTCAGGGGTTTTCCACACCCGTGGGTACAAGTTCCCTTGGGATAGCCAAAAAACGGAACCCCTGGCCACTTAATCTTCCATTTAGACAAATCTCCGTTTTGTGGCCCCTTCAAAGGCGGCATGAGGCGGAAGAAGGTTTTTGATTTGCAGTTGGGCGAAAGTAGATGGCACACCTCAGTCATTTTGCTTACCGAAGGGAAGTTGTGGCCATTTGCTTTCAGCCTGATCTCCTGGACTCCAGTAACCCGACGGTTTGGATTGGTTGGGAATTGAACTCCTTGATCTTGTAGAGGGTAAATGGGAACCAAGCCACCAATTGAAGGGAAGCTGACCAGTCACTTTTTGGGAACAGGTCTTAATTTGGGGGATGGGCGCTCAGGTGACCGCGCGAAAGCAGCTGGAAGAGGCAATGGAGCTGGGGAGCATTGATGCCCTGCGGTGCGGCACCCAGTTCAGCTCTCCTGTGGCATGTTCAGGGGTCCCATGTGGGTATGAACATTTTAAGGGAGGGACCCTTTGGACATCAGAAGTCGCGAGGAATTCATGTCCAACAAACACCTTGGCGGTGCCGTATTTTGCAATCATGGCCATTTGTGTGTTGAACATAGGGGATGGCTTTGAAGGTAACCCAAAGAGCATCAATGAAGGGGTACCTAATTTTGTCCATCCTTCGTCGCTTTGGTCCCTTTGGTGGTATCGTCTCTGCCCTTTGGGTGACGGGACCGCCCCCTGGAAGAAAAACAACAGAAAAAAACAACAAGAAATAGAAGAGGTGTTTTCCTTTTGGCATCTCGTTAAGACCACCGCAAAAAGGGTCCCCTCAACAAAACACAAACCCACATGATGGTCCTTTAATGCAAACCCGTCCCCTGATTTGTGGGGCGTCTTCCGGCCTTTCAGGCCAGCCATTGCTGCGGCCGCTGCTGCAGGCAGGGAGCGAATTGCGCCAGAGGTAGCGCGGGTCGCGACCCGTCCGCTTCAAAGCTTGTGCGACCAAGGGAACCCACAACTAGCTTTGTATTTTTCAGCTCCAGTTGGAACAAATGCCGTTCTGGTTAGTGATTTCGCCCATATGTTCACCTGGAAGCGTTTTTTCACACGCCTAAAGCAGGGGGCTTTGGCAATTTGGGGTTCCCGCGCCAGGGATCGATGAGGAGGAGCGCGAAGCCGAGCTGATGCGAGGGGAGACGGCAGAGTCAAAGCCCAACAGCCTGGATAGACGAAGGATTTCAACCTAGAAGAAAGGAGTCCCCCCTAGCAAGCTCTTTGTTGCAAGAACGGGGTCGACGTAAGTACTTCCTTCCAACAATCATTGAAGTTGACGTTTGCATGTTTGAGAGGATGGCAGATCGTCCACTTCCACAGTTGGAAAGTGGGTAGGGAGTTACAACCGTGAAAACGTGCGGACATCCGCTGTAATACCAGGTTTGCAGTATGACTCAAATGTCTTGTTTGTTCTTTTTCAGAAGCGCAACTGACATTTCATTTGAGAATCAGCAAGATCTTTGCCCAACATCTTTTGGCGTTCATTTCCTTTGGCCCCATCCCCGTGAACAGCAAGAGTTGGCGGATGACCTCGCTTCAAGCAATGCAGCTTTCCTGGAGAAACAATCTGTTCGTTCCGTTCTGAAAGCTCGGTCTTGCACGTGTTTTGTCCGGATTTTTCGCTGGCTCAGGCTGTTCCCGGCGCAGAAGAAGCTGGAAGATGCGTACAAGCCCACGGCAGCTCCGCCGTTGAAAGATTTGGTCGTGGGTTCTCGAGTCCAGATTTGCATGTTTTCACTCCCCCAAAACCAAAAGGCAAACTCTGGGATCTCTTTTCAACTTCTTCTGCATGTCGCGGTTCACAAACCATGGAGCGGACCGGAACATCTCATGTTGGGCAAGAGCTGAGGTGGGTTGGAGAAACAACAAATCTGCCGTTCATAGAATGCTTTATGGGGTGAAGGCGCGGGGCCCTTTTGGTCCAGGCCCGGGCGAAGCTGAAGGAAGCCGTGGCGACCTGAAGTCGAACCCCACGTGTCGTCTTTGAGGGATCTCTGCTCGCAAGCCAACATGTTTTTGGAGCGTGTCGACACAGGGAGCCCGAAGAATGGGGGCGAAAGGGCAGTTTTTCCCTTGGGCTTCACGGACACACGGACATCTGGTTTTGGTTCATTCCAGTTTCCAGTGGCCTTTCATTGGGGGTACGTATTGACCCACTTGCTCCATATTTCCCCATTCGGAAGTTTCGGAGCAGCTTTCAAGGTGCAGCTCCGGGACATCGCCACGCTGCAAGCGGCCATCGACCAAGCCAAGGCGCGAAGTCGTGGGAGCCGCCGCTTCGACGCGCGCGAAACTCGAATTCGCACCCCAAGCACGTCCTCTGAGGCTTCGGGTGTCTTTGGGGCAGGGGGTGGGATGCTCCGAATCTGTTCGTGGGATTTCAATTGTGGGGGCATTGGTTGGACCTGTTGGTGGACGTTATGCCAACATGGGCGGGCTTCGGTACCCATCAAGCATGTTTCAGGCGTATTCCTTGTAAAACATCATGGTGAAGTTCCTTTCTGAGGTTATTGACAGATTTGGGGGAGCCCCCCAAAACAAAAGGGCTGGTATTTAAACAGAAGCTGAAAAGAACCATCTGCCTTCAGGGGCCTATTTCAGTGTCCATGAAAGGGACATCCTCAAAGCTACCCTCTAAATTGGTTTACAGCCAATCCATCCAAAACAGTCATGTTGTGAATCCGTGTAAATGCTCTCTTTAAGGGACCTACACGTATTTTAAATAGGCGGCACGTGGGCGGCACGCATGGGCTTCAGCTATCGTCGGGTCAGGCGGTGGGGCTATCAGTCATGGCGATCGCCGAGGCAGGGAGGAGCCTGCTCCTGTAAGCCCACGAAAAACAGGGCTCCCCCAAAATGGACACACCTCTTATGGTGTATGATGATGATTATATGATTATACGATTTAGGATTGTATGATGGTTATTTCACTTTTCGGTTTAACCATCATATAGTCATCACCTTTTTGGCTGACTCAAGGTGAGTCTCCCTTGGTAGGTGTGCTGTTGTAAGGGGGAAGTACAGGGAGCTCGTCTTTCCAACCATCATGGAATTCAACACCAAGTTTGTCTCGGATGTGCTTGCCCCTGGGGTTCACTGCCCTCTTGCAAACATCATAGAGGTCGACGTTTTCAGGCTTCCCCGAAAGGAACGTCGCATTCCCAAACCATCCGATCATCAGCCTCCATGATTGCAGCTTTTGGGTTTCCTTTTGTTGCAACCATTTTGAGTCAAGGTCCCAAGATGAAGCTGCCTTTTAGGGGTCAACAGGGAGTTCTAGGGGTTGATTCCCCGTTCTTTTCAACCATCGTTCCTTTCAAAAACCGGCTGTTTCCCCTGGGGAGGAGTGAGTGACTCTGGACATGAGCACGGCTTGCCAAGAAAGGACTGGAGATTGGCTCGTGCGAGGCATCGGAAGTGATCAAGGAGGAGGAGCTGAAGATCCAGCTGCGGAAGTGCGGCGCCGAGCGAGCTCTGGTGCACTTGGGGCTCGGGACATGGGGCCAAGCTCTACGTTTCTCCGCAAAAGCCATGGTTTGCAAGAATTTTCCCATCTCCACTTGGGCAACAAGTCATTTGACCGTGCGGTCGATCCTCTTCAACGCGATCAGGGTAGTCGTAGCCCACTGTTTTGAAACCTGGATAGGTGCACAGACCCATGAAAACTGCGAGCGGTGCTAATTTGCCACCCTTTGGTTCCCTTCTATTGAAGCCGCTTCTTTCAATGCCTGCTTTGTAGTGATTAAGACTTGAGTTGTTTGGGGGACGAGCCCTCGCTGTTCTGATTGCATGTGCATGTCTGTTTCAGGCGCCTTTCACAGCTCTACGGCAGCACCAACATGCAAGAGCTGAGAGCAGCCGTCAACCTTGGCTCAGTGAACGGCGCTGGCCCCGGCTGACGGGCATTTTGACCGGTGAATTTGGAGGGCTTGGAGGGGAGGTGAGAAATACAATCTCTTGTTTTACGGTGATTAGGCTGCCACAATCGCCTTTGAGTAAGTGGTACTTCTCGCCTCTACAAGGGGTCCAGATTGCCTTCTACTTATGATCATTTCTGTTGCAGCTTTCTTACCTGCTTCATTGAGTTTGTGCACCGACTGAGCATGCATGCGTGAGTTTCGGATGCGAGGCCTGAAGGACAAAGATCTCGCAGATGCGCGTGCCTGCCTTGGGGGCGGATCCCGGCAATTTGGGGGCATCTCTTTTGTACTTGGTACCCTCCCACCAATTAACATGGAACCTGACATGGGGTCCGCTTCAACGGCAAAATGGTCTTCCAGGGACCCCCTGTCAGGTTCCATAATAATCGGTGGGAGGGTCATTGTAATGCCCCTTTTGGTTGTCAGTGACACGAACTGGAATGCGATCATTTGTGGGGCCCGCTATTTTGAGACACACCTGTTTTCGAATGTGTCCAACAAAATAGCACCCGTAACATGCTTTTGTTGTTTGGTTTGCCTTTAAACTTCATCCCCGAGAGGCACCTCAAAACGGTTTCCAGTTTCGCAGTCTTGTCAGCTCCCTCACCAAGTTTTTTTTTCCCCGCTTCTTTGCGGAACGGCCAGGTTTTCAAGCAAGCAGCCCGCCCTCCCTTTCCCGCTTGTCCCAGCACCCCTTTGGCGACAAGGGTGTCTCTTTTTGAGGGTATTTTTTGTGGTTTTAACGGAAACCAAAAGGACCATCGCCATTGAAAATGGGTCCAGGAAACGCACCCATAAGTGACCGAATCCGAGGCAAGCAGATCTCCGAGCTGGAGCAGCAAGAAGCCTCCTGCGAGAGCTGGACACCTCGGGTTGACCAGCCGCGGGTTTGCGAGCTTCTTGCACGGCCGCGCAAAGAAATTGGCTATACAGTTTCAGGAGTTGGAGTTTAAATTTTGGTGTCCACCAAGGGGTCTCCATTACAAGTTCACACCCAATTGCCCGGTGTCAGTTGAGCGGCCCTTTCAGTAGGTGGCTCGGTTCCTACCTGGTTTAGTTGCAGTTTTGTAGAGCCTACATAAACCTTTATAGCCATGTTTGTAGAACCAACTGTCTGTTCCGGGTTCAGTTGACTTAACAGTTGGCATGGCCCCTTGAAAGCGGAATCCCCAGAAGAGTGGATCTTTAAGCAAACATTGTCTCTCTATTGTTTGCCTGAGGTGAAGATTCCCTTTGTCTATTCGTGCCCCTTTTTCTATTCTCTTCAGGGATCCAAATCTCTTCAAACAATGAGAACATTTCGTTGGAACATTGGTGGTTTCTACCAAGCATGGGTAAGTGGGAACCCAGCAATATGACGCGCAAACCGTGTTGACTGCATCGATGGATGACTATCTCTAGTGGATGAATTTCCGTTTGGTTTTCCTTCAAAGCACAGGCCAAAACGGGCGCGCTCAAAAAAGACACTCCCCATTTGGTGAGTATCCATCCGTTTGCCGACTCCCACCATGGAAGTTGTGAAGGAACCTACTCCCCCCCCCCCCACAGGCGGTGTCGATTGCTGGCACCCAAGGTCTGTCCGAAGCCATCAAGGGCCGGGAGATCGTGTCACTCCAGGTGGCTCAGGGGAAAGGGTGCACTCGAAGAGGGTGTACCTGAAGGGTTGCAGGGTTGGTTGCAAATATGGCTTAAACCCAATGGGGCCTTTGGGCCCCTTGCAAGGGAACCAAAACTGTGGAAAAAAGCATGATTCCTATAAGGGCCATTTGAGTCAGTAATTGAATGGGAGAGCAAGAGGAAACCACCCGTTGTGAGGGTTTTTCTATGAGACAACCCCAAGCTTTGGACAAGGTGTGAACCAGGGTTGGGCAAGACATGTTTCAACAAACAAGTGCACGGGAACCCCCCAAATGGGTGGTTTCCTCTTGGTTTCTCCTTCCAGACACAAGTAGCAATTCTAGAAAGACGGGGGTTGTCTCCAAACAGGATATGAACCCCGGCAAACATGGAGATGCAGCGGTTTTGCCTCGGGCCCGCATCTTCACAATTAAGAGGGTACTCGAACAACACATTGCACCCGTCGCATGCATTTTTCCTGACAGTGGTTTTTTTTTTGCGAACCAACGGTGACTTCTGCTGTAAGGGGTGCGTGTGGTGTGTGTGTGTGTGTGTGCTTCACACAGCGATCCGGATTAAAATGGAGCACCTGCCCCATCAGAGTCAACCATGAGTTCATTCCGGTTCCCATTACGCGGTCCCTTTATTTTCCTCCCAAAAGCCAAATCCCGGCCCGTGGCATGCAAGCTTATCTTTTTCTCGGGTGTGCGAAGTTTCCCTTTTGTAGCTTGTCCTCAAAGGAAGCGGACGGGGCTACCTCTTGCATGGAGCAGCCTATGGGTTTTCCGAATCTGCGCTTAGCAACTTGGGCCGAAACTCCGAAGACCCGAAGCCCCCGAAGCGGGAGGCTTCCGCTCGCGCCAGGTGGCCATCAAGGCCGCGAAGGCGCTGGCGCAGCAGGTGCTCACCAACTGCCGCGGGCCCAGCCGCGGAGGTTGGCGGGGGGGGGAGGTTTGGAGGAGGCCAAGAACGCTTCCCTGTTCTCGGCACGTTTTTTGTTTTTCCTTTGGTGTTTCTTCTGGTGTTTTTGGGTTTGTTCCTTTTTCGGTGGACGTTTTTTGTTGTTGTGTCTGGCTTGATTTTTGGTTCTGTTCATGTGTGGTGGCGGGCTGCAAAGAGCACAGTTGTTTGCTAATCGACCAAGGGTTGCGCAGGCAGGGTGTGCAGACACTTGCCACCACTCCAACCACTTGCGATGCGGGTTCCAACCGTCGGATTTCGTTGCCATTTCAGATTGTCTCCAAGTGGGACGGTCCCCGCCAAGTCGGTGGTTTTGCTCTTTGTGCCCCTTGAAACCAACTCTTCTTAATTCCAAGAAACCACCAAAAAAGCAAAAAGCAAGAATCAGAACACAGGTAGCTGCACAAACACATCTCCGACAAACAAGTTACTGTTTCGGATGTCAAGGGCCGAAGTAGCTTGGCGCACAAGCCACATTGGCTCGGCATCGGCCCTCATGTCTGCGCCCTGCTGACTGGACTGGGCTGGACTGACTTAGGCTAGTTGACGTTGTCTGGCGTTGCAAAGCTTGCTAGGCTGGGCAGGTGGGTTGATATGGGTGACTGGGGTGCTGGCTGGACTGGCACTTGTGGCTGGGAGTGGCTCCCAGAGTTTTGTAAGGCGTGGCTGGCTGCAGACTGGAGTGGGCTAATTTGGGCTGCAGCTAAGCTTGGGCTGTTGCCCCAGTTGTCTCAGAGCTGGACAGGCCTGGCCAGCACTAGATATGGTTTTTGATGGAGATCTGAGTAGTCTTGACCCAAGGCTTTTTTTTCCTCTCCGGTTAATCCCTTGAAACCATGTCTCCAACAAACACGTTGTGGGAGGCCATTCGTTGAAGCGATGTTGCTGTCTGGAGCCCCTTCCTTTGCGTTGAGGCATCCCTCCGGAGCTGGTGGCAGACGCAGAGAAGGCGGCTGGTTCTGAGAAATGGGGACGAAATTGTTTCTGCCAGACCAGAAGCGGCTGCAGATTTGCTCGACATGGCTTTGGTTCGACCTAAATGGTGTTTGAGAACTTGTGTTGTTCCTGCCCAGCCAATGGCCTTTCTTTTGCACATTCTTCTTCCCATCAGCTGGGGGCCACATCTTTCGAATTGGGGGTTGAAGACAAGGAGAAAAGAGGCGGATGTCAGGAATGAACACAGATCATTTGCCCCCTTGCAAGGTTTGATGGAACTCGAAAAGCGGTCCCCGCCAGGAGATTCTGTTTGCCATCTTTCACCTTCACCGGTTTCCAGCGTCAATGGAGGTGTCATTTGGTGGACCCTCGCGGAATGATCATGGGTATGTTGCCACATCCGGGATCCTGTCCACATGGTCAGTGTCCTTTTCGCAATATACCACGCCTCGAAGAAGATGCAGAAAGTGATAAAGGCGATTTGTTCAACAATTATCCGAACATCTCTGGGAAGAAGCAGGAATTGAAGAAGGAGATCGAGCAGTCTGCCCGGGACATGCTCTTGGATTCAGCCCACTCCTCAGGGCGCTCGGCAGAATTGGAATTATCTGTGAGTGTCTCTGTGTGTGTGTGTGTGTGCGGAGCGTCAGATCCACGGGAAAAAGGGGGGTCGGGTACGTTCTACACTGCCGCATAGTGTAACTATTAAAGTTGCCGATCAATGAAACCGATCCAGTCAAGGCATGGACAGATGGAACCAACGGATCAGTCAAATGAGACTTTGTTTTGGTTTGTGTGTGTGTTTTCCTGTTTTTTCCTTGCAGGAATCAAACGTCACCCAAGTCCGTGTCGCCATGGTCATTTTTGTGGCAGACAAAAATGGAACCCCAACAACGCCTCATGCATTTTGCTTCCATGCGATTTCCAGCTGGGGAGAAGCTGGCGCTCGCCTGAGATCAAGCGCTGCAACGGCGCCATGAAAGTGATCGAAGCCGTCGCCGGCGATTCGAACGAGCAGCCGGCCTTGAACGCCAAAGCGGCCCTGCAGCAGCGGCGAAGGACCGGAGGTCGGGTTTTCGGCTTTAGAGCAGTGAGACTGAGGAGCGGACGTGGGGGTTGATCAACAGCTCCTTTACAGGGAAACCACCACAAAAGATGACTTGCAACACGAAATGAGAAACAACCTTCAAGATGGAAGGGCGTTGGTGCCAGCTGGCCTGTTTTGGAAACAGGTGGCGTTTTGATTGATCTTGCAGGAGGTGATCAACTTGTTGATAAGGGAAGGTCTTTCCAATAAGGGTTGTGGCTCCAAAAGACAGACGCACCAGATGTGATGACATGGCGGACCCCGCTCAATCGAGGTTTGGTCAGAATTTCCTGCAGGCTACGGTGGTGAGGGCTCACCAAATTCCCACGTGCCATTGGGAAACAAGTCTTGTTGACCGCGGGTCACGCGCGAATGCTTAGCCATCCGAATCCGCTCTTCAACCAAGAGGGTCCTTCTATCTGGGCTCAAAGGCAATCCTTAATCATTACCTCGGGTTAATCCTTTAAGGTGTCCGCTTCGTAGCGGTTTTCCGCTCGGGGATGACAGACGACAACCGCCGAGTGTCGTCTGGGGTCCTTGGGCGACTCTCGTAGGAGCCAGGCGAACTTCGAGGCTGCGCTTCAAGCCGCCGGCTTGGGAATGTGTGGGATCGGGGTTTTTGTCTGAGAGTGGAGGAAAGGGAAACCAAGGGAAACCAAGGGAACCCACAGGAAGCCGAGGGAAACTGAAGACTTTGCTTTTTGTTGTTTGAGGGAAAGGACACTGAAGGAACGGCCTTGGTGTTTTGTGGACATGTCTTCTGGTTTGGTGATTCCAAAAACAAAACCAACGGTGCCTTGTGGGTTTCTTTGCTGGAAAACACGGCTCTGGTTTGGTGATTTAAAAGGGAAGCCAAGAGGGAAACTACTGCAACCACATTTGGTGTTCCCCAATTTGGTGTTCTCCTTTTGGGAGTCAAGGGTGAAATCTAAGTAGTTGTACGGTCCCTGGTATCGCAGGGAAGGTTATACCACGGTTGTGGGAATGAGGAAAATCATCTTGCAACCGGTTGTGCGATACCCGGAAACTTTACGCCGCTTTGAGTAAACACATTGTGTTCCGGAAGGCCGTTTGTGATAGGTGTCACAGAACTGGTCAATTTCCACAACTTTGATGATTGCAATGCCAGCGAGTGAGTTCAATTGTCCGCCTCAAGCGTTGTGATTCTCTTAGACCGGGGGTTGCAACCCAACCCAGAATTGGCGGTTGTTTGGAGATTGCCTTCTCATTTGTTTTCAAGAACCGTTCTCCGCTCCACAGGGTTTCCTACATTTGACCTACTCAAAAAGGGGCAAGAACGGCATATTTTGGGGGATGAGGTGATGTGTGATGTGGAAAGCCTCCCCACAAGGGGAAACAAGGACCCCTGTCACCCAAACAGAGGAAGATAGGGAGCCCTTTCCCCAGACACCTCGGGTCTCGGGCGGCTCCCCCGACTTGCGGCGGCTCGTGAGCTCCGAGGCTATCGGCATCGACTCGCGGCCCAACAGCCGGGAGGCGCAGACACAACAAGCAGGGCGCAGGACTTCAGGCCAGGAGGGTGAGAGGTGGCCGAGGGAGGGGGAAAGGGAGCCACAATAATTACTTGATTCCCAGTAGGGAATGAGCTACTCAACTGCAGGTTCCTTTCAGCATATCGCCCAACTCTGACTTCCATTTCTTGCTGGTTCATGGCTTTCGGGATCGCTTTCCCAGGTTTTTCCGGGTCTTGGGGGGGCCCCATGCCGCAACGGGCCAGGGCTCGGCAAGCGGCGGATGTCTGCCCTCCACAATGGGCAGCTCGGTGGCGGGCTGAGCCAGACGGGTGGCACGAAGGGAACTGCACGTCAGAAAGGAACCAACTCTCACATTGGAACTTGAAACCAATCCGGTGGACTCGGGCCTGGACTACTTGAAGAAAGGGCACCGTATTTTGAGGCTTTTCTTGGAATGCGGCAAGTCTGTCGTGTTGGTCGCTTAAAATGCATCACTCAGCCGGCCCGCGCAAGGGGGCAGCTCGGCGGCGGGGGACGAGTACAGCCAGAGGATTCAGAACATCCAAGTCTCCATCCGTGGCGCGGAGGCTTTTCTGCGGCAGAAAGACCCTGGAAAAGTAAAAAAGGGAAAACAGAGAAGCGGGACACCTGGAAAAAGCCTTGGCAAAAAGGGAACAAGCCGGACAACACGGGAAAAGACGTTGAAAGGGGGAGGGGAGGGAACAACTCATGAAGAAAGCTCGGCGGACGGGCGCGTCGGGAGTTGGGCAGTTTTTGGTTTCAACTAGTCTTTGCAAGCCTGGCAAACCGGCAAACTGCATGCCCCGTGCCTAGCTTCGTCTGTGCGACCCCAAAACACCTTTCCACCGTTTCATCTTCTTCCCTCTTGCCCACCTTCTTTTCAGGAGTTGATTGTCCTCGCCGCAAGGTTTTTCCCGCTTGTGCTTTTTGCCTCCTTTTTCAGTTTTTTGAGAGGGAACAGGAGTTCAAACGCTTCTTCATCACGCATGTCCAGCCCAGGCGCAGGTCTCTGTGTGTGTGTGTCCCTCTTTTTTCCATTTCTGAAAGCAATCTTTTCCAGCGTTTTTGAAGTAGAAGCGCAAAGACATGGGTATGCCCAACATGCGTGCCTTCGCATTCCCTAAAGAAACCCACACACACACACACACAGGCAAGTCTAGGTGGACCCCTGGGCCATCTGCAACCCAAGCCCTCAACCCTCAACCAACAATCTCAAGTCTCAACCCTCTGAAACCCTCAACTGTCAACCCCAAAGGGACCCTTTAAGCAAGCAAATCCCTGCCTCCGCTCTCAGCGCCTTCGGCTGAAGTCTCTTTCGCAGGCCTTGGGCCTGGATGAGACGGACATCGCGCCTGCCCGCGAGGCGAGGCCGCAAGGGGTGCGGCGGTGCGGCGGTGCGCGCTGGGTGCTGCCAAAACGGAAGGGGGCGTGAGCAACCCGAAGGCTCCCATCTTGGGATTTCTTTACACCAAGCTGTTGGGGAGGTTGTGGCAACTATTGAAAGGGCATGGACTCTTTTTCGGGAACCCTTTGGTTGTCGTTGATTCTTGTCCAAACTGGCCGCTGTGTTTGGCGGTGGAGCCGTAGCCAAAGCTTTTGCCCCAAGTCAAATCTCAAGAACTTGGACATGTCAGGTGAACATCTTTTGGGCTGAGAACTGGTTGCCGAAACTTGAAACCCAAACGTCTAGCTGTACATGTCTGTGATGTTGTCCAGCAGATGTGTTCTTCAACAAATTCCCAACAGCAAAGGGACATGGATGGTATCTGAACAGAAGTATTGGTGAAGAGAATGGGGCGGTGACCCTAAGCTCTAAATTGGCCAGGTGTACAATTGTACAATCCGTTTGGGGTCAACAGTAGAAGCAACCAGGGATTTCCCCGAAAAGATGGAAACTCGTCATGGATGGGAATCCCTAAATATGACTCTGCCTCCGGGATCCAAAAATGCTTCAGCAGATACAGCCCAGATTCCTAAAATTGACTTCTTGGAGAAAGAACACAGCACTTCGGAAGAGGGGGGGATTTTGAGGGTTAGCGAGAGCCACGTGTTTGTATCCCCATCAAGAGCCGATTCCCCTTCTGGTCGATGCTCCTTTGTCATGGCTCAAACCCCGCGTCGCGAGCGGATTTGGATAGATGTCCAAAGTCAGGGCCCCTTTGACCCAGACACGAAAAGAGAATCTCAGAACACCCATAGGTCGATTCTTGAGCCCTAACATGGAAGTCAAGAAGCTGAAGATGCGATCTGGTCTTGTTGCTCTCAGGGAAAGACTTGGGTCTGGGGCTAGCCATGCCCAAAATCGACCAGCAACTGGACATGCTGCATCCTCTGCACTGGAAACATGGCCGCCAGTGATAGGATAACCCATGTTTTGGAATTGCCTACGTGGATCAGGTGGTGTCGGGCCATTCAAGGAAAACAATATCCGTCCTTTTGGCATGGGAACTATTTAGGACCTGCCACACGCTTACAGCGGTTTCCGAACCCGTTGGCGGATGGAGGAAATGTCCTGGAACGAACGACAACGATAACGGTAGTCATTTGGGACTGGTGTCACCTGGATCGGCTTCGTCCGGGTTTCGATCCGCCCTATGCGCGCATTGGCATGGCGGTCCCAGCACTTGGCGCAGGCGGGAGCTGCTTCGAGAGATGAATGGGGTTGCTCCGGACCCACCAAGGGACAAATCACAAGGGCGGAAAAGCCGAAATTAGGTCCTTTCGGTTTACTTTTTTGAAAGAGCTGACCGATCTCGGCTAAGGCCCCATGAAGTCTTGGGGTTCCGTATTACCAGTTTGGGAATAGTTAATTCCCCAGATGGGGTGTGTTTCGTTTTGAGGGCGCCTTGCGAGAGAGTAGATGGTTTGTTGGGCCAGGCCACTTTGGGGCGTGTTGTTTTTGGGGGGAACCCAAGACCTTAGCCAGTTTCGGGGGGTGCCCCATTCGGAGACACCTCCACAAACGCCCCGCCGGCGCAAGGTGCGGCGGCGCGGCTTCGCCGCGCTGGCGCGACGTGCCGGCATTCTGCGGGGAGAAGGCACCATTGAGACACTCGGCGAGGTGGCGTGTTTGCCAAATGGCTGTGGCTCGAAAAAGTGGTACCAAAATGGCACCTTGGTAAATGGCACCAAAGAATGAAACCCGCGTAACCCCAGCTCTTTAATCTTGAGCCATACCCAAATGGGTATGTATGGGTGTAAGTCTTTTGGGGGTAAAATCAAGCATCTCTGGGCGGCGTGGAGGGTTTGCCTGGGCCGATTCCTGGAAGAAAATGAAGCTTTGGACCCCCCGATTTGAGTGTCCTTTTGGGACCCGGTCCTGGATTTCCAGAGAGAGGGTGTCAAAAAACACGGAGTTGCGTGATGCTGATGGGCAATACCTGCCCATTAACATGGAGCCCAAAACGTTCCCCCCCCCCCCTCCCCCCCCCGCGGCAAAAGGAGATTCCCGTAAAGATTTTTTTGGATCCTCGTTCCTTTGCGGGGCAGCGCTGTGCCACAAAACACCAAGGATGGTGGCAAAGGCCATCGCTCTGCAGAAGTCTGGCCGAGATATCATCCGCATGGAGGCGGAAACCATGCACGCCATGTGTGCCATAAGGAGGATCATCAACCCATTCATACTGTGGATGGACAAAAGCCAGCACCATTTCAAAACCATGGGAAACCCTTGTTTGTTGGCATTTGCAAGGGAATCATCATTCCAGGGGTTCTTAGGTGGTGCAGGATTTCGTCCATCCACAGTAGCCAACCACTGCAATCGTCTCCATACAGGTACAGGGAACCATGACCTTGGCCACAGAAGGAGTGTGCGTTGCCTGATCTTCTCGTGCCACTCACCAAATTGCCAGAAACCGAGGGGCACGCACGAACTTCCCACACAAATCCAGGGGGTGCACTGATTCCCCACTTTGTTGAGGCCTTGGGCCCTTTCCAGGTTTGTTGGGAAACCACATGGAACATCAAAGTCCATTTTGGGGCGTCTCCCTTTTTCGACACGTTCCCATTTTGATAGGTGGGCGATCCAGACTTCGCCACGCCGCCGCACATCACGGTCGAGGCCCCAGGTGGTTGACCTCGAGAGCTGAACTGGAGCTGATCCCCGTGCCAAAGGCGAGTCCGACATGGACCCCGGAAAGGGGAAACTTGTCCAAGAAGGGTTCTTGCGGCTCCGTGTCAATTTTGCAGTGTCCAGGCAGGTGGGTATCATGGGTATCATGGGTATCATTTACCTGCGAAGCCGGTTGAAGACCCAAGTTGAAAACTCGACTGCAGCCATTGGCACCAGCTGGCAGGGAGTGCACGCCGCCCTTCCATGAGCCAAAGAAGAGCCAGGGTTGGGGTGTTGCTTCCACATCTTTGACACCAATTTGTGTTGGCCAACCTGTTGTTTCCCGGGGGGCCAAGGCCTGGTTTGAGCATTTTGCAGCCAACCCTGGAGCCAGTAGCAACAAACTGACAATGTCATTTTGGAGCAATCCATCCAGGCGCTTCTCAGTTTTTCTTGCTTTTTGTTGCTCTTCATTTTTAGTGAGTGGCACCTTTTCTTGCTGTGGGTTGACTTTGACCCCTCACTTTTTGGATGGCTTTGACAAAGCTGGGAGTCTCCCCTCATAAACACGTGGAGACACGGCTCATTACCCAAGTCTTGGAAGTACCAACCACTAATTGTGGTAACTTGGAAGGTTTGTTGCCTTGCAAATATTTCAGGAACCAGCCGACCTGAGTTGGCTTTAGAGTCTCGGGGATGCGGCGCCATGCTTTCGACGACTGGCTGGTTTCGGCACCGCTGCTTCGGCCCGTCCCGCGGGCCGTGCGCGCGGCCGCGTTTCTGGACGCGGACCCGATACTTGAGGCATCAGCCAGCCGCAGCCTGGGGCTGGGCATCTGCGACGGAACCTTGGCGAAGCAGAGTTTTGCCTTTTTGGGCTGCACAAAAGAGAGATAGACAGTAAATAGACAAGTAAATAGATAGATAAATAAATAGAGAAACAAGCATGTTTATCAACGCAGATCATAGTTTGCGCGCTCTTCCTGCTTCAGGGTTCAAACCTTTTTGTTGTACGGATCAAACCAGTACAGTGTTTAAAGGTTTTTTTGGGGTTTTCCCTCAATTGTACGTGCGATGGTTGGGTGGGAATAAAATGACCCCTGTCCCACGGAAACCAGCACGGAAATGAACCGCAAGTGATATTGTTAATCCATCTTCCCCCCCAGCAAACGCTTGAGTGTTTTTTTTGGTGTTTTTGTATTTGCGCTTTTTGCAGGACACACTCCCACCCAGCAAAACTCTTCACCGTTTTTCTGTTTTCGCGTTTTGCTGGTTTGAAAGGTCCGCAGGGTGACGAGCGAGTGCACGTCACAGTCAGCGCGGACAACAAGCGATCGCTGATTCTCGACGGCAAGGACACGGACGGCTTTGTGCAATCAGAGGTGAGGTGCAAGGGCCAGGCGCCCGAACTGCTGGTGGGCCGCTGCGATGACCCAAAAATCCGGAAGGCGCCGGGTCTCGGCGGATTTTTCTGGGTCCACATCAAGTTGCATTTTCACGGTCGCAGCAAGTTTCCTTTGCGAAAACCCCTTTTGAGACTTCCCAGACACCAGCCAATTGGCGGCTTCCTAGTAAAAATCTGGCACGCCTTTCCCAGAAGGAAGCCAGTTCAGGCCTGGAAGTGCCACGGCCTGGACCCGGACTTCGCGAAAGAGGCCTTCCCCTACGTGGCGAAGGTCTTGGAGAAGATCCGGGCCCGGTGCAAATTGCCTTCGGCGAAGCCGGAGGAGCGGATCGGAAAGCGAAACGAAGCGGCTGGAAGGTGGTGGCCTCCATTCGTCTGTGGAAGCAAATGGAAAACCCTAAAGGAATCTAGGGAAACAAATGGAAGCCACAGTGGTAGTTAGTTGGAGGGCGTTGCCGTTCTGGTATGTAGAATCGGGGACTTCCGCCTCAATGAAACCCATTGTTTCCATTAGGCTTCCGTTTGCATTTCGCTGCCCGTAGGTTTTGCTTACTTGGTCCCTTCGGAAGGACGGTTCGCTCGTCAGACCCGAACCGCCCACCGGCTCCCTGGTGCCAAAACCCTCCAAGTTTTGAGCGCCGAGTCTCCAGGTGCTGATGCTGGGCTTGGGCGGCGGCACCATGCAGAGCTTCCTCTCCGCCCAGTGCCCCGGCTCCCACGTCACCACGGTGGAGGCCTCCAGCGCCGTGGTGGAGGCGGCGCGGCGCTTCTTCGGGTTCGACGGCCAGGCGCGGGCGGCGGTTTGCGCCGTTTCGGATCCGCGGGGGGAAGAGGGGAGCAGGGGGGGCAGGGCAGTTTCCTGTCTTTGGGGGTTTCGACTTTCTTATTTTTTGGGTGGGTGGGTGGGCGGGCGGGTTGGTGGGTGGGTCTTTTTTAAGATTTTCGCGTTTTGCGGGGGTTGCGGCCTTGGTTGCGGATTTTTAACCAGAGCAACTGACAAGAGGCAAGCTGACGTTTTCACGGAGATTGGCTCAAGTAAGCAGCTTCCGCCCCTTTGCAGTGACCATTTCGAGGTGAGTGAAAAGGCGGACACATGTAGAGTCCTGTGCAAGCTCTGGAAACAGAATGAATGTCGACAGTGGTTCACGGGAGTTTTAATCATTTCACAGATATTATGGGATTGTGTCAGAATAGGGGAACCGTGGAAATGGTGGTTTTCCTTTTGGTTTGCCTCCAAATCAACCAAACAAAATACCCTCAAAACAACAGAAACCCATTTTGGCAATTTGAGACCAGCCAGGTGGGGACCACCGAAATGAAATGAATGGGTTTTCTTTTGGTTTCCCTTCGAGCATTTCTGAAGAAGGGCTACCCTTGAATTGTGACCACTTGGGTGTGGGTCAAAGTTGAACCAGCAGGTCACCGCAGGTTGTAGTCCTTTCTATGTACCAGGGTAACCCATTTTTGGGGTTGCCCTGTTCTCGACCCATACCCATACCGTGGATTGTTGCGAAATCCATGAATCGCACCACCTGAGAAGCCATGGTTGAAACCATACCGTTTGTTGATATTTATGTTGGGGAATCATCAAGCCTGGCATGATGATTCCCCTGTAATACCGACAAACCATGGTTTTTCCATGGGTTTCTTAGGAGCTGCGATTTATTGCATTAGTTGTCTTATGGTCATTTGGGGGGCAATATGGATCAACCCCCATGGATTTCGCGTCCATCCGCCACGGGGAGGTGAAGGTGGAGGAGGCGCGGCAGGCGATCAAGGCGCTGGCGGCCCAAAAGCGGCGCTTCGACGTGATCGTCATCGACATCACCGACACCGTGCTGCGGGGTGAGGACGTGACTCGGGCGGTGCACCCCCAAAGGGGGTCTCTCTTTTTTCCTTTGCGGAAACCGCCCTGTCTCTTCTGTTTTTTTTGCGGAAACCACCCTGTCCTTTTTTTTGTTTCTCTCTCTCTCTCTCTCTCTCTTTCTCTTTTTCCCTTCTCTTTTCTTCTTTTTTTCTTTGTGTGTGTGTGTGTGTGTGTTTGTGTGTCTGTGTGTCAGTGTGTGATGGTGCATTTTTTTCATGCAGAACTCGCCCAGTGTGGGCTTGTTTGGCTGGGACACATTAGCTTGACCCAAACTGTTCCCGAACTAGGGTCATGATTTGACTGTGGTTAGCGTCAGAAACTAGGGTTCTTCTTCCTTCACACTAGGGCTGGCTAAATGGGCTTGCCACCAGCCCAAATTGGCTTGACCCGAAGAACCGTTTGAGAATAAATTTGGAGCGGATATCCTCCCATTGAGTCGTGCGCATGGTGTTGTGTACACTCCTCTAACATCAGGTTTTGATTGTACCTCTTTCGACCCTTTGGTCAACGGTTGTTCGCTCCACTGACTGGGGTTTGATTGCAGGGGCGCCAAAAAGGATACCCTTTTTTCGGGGTGACCCTATTTTGACATATGCGTGCAAGCCGAGGTGAAGAACCTGCGTGCGTTGTTGAAGAGTGGGGGTGAGGTTTTGCACAACCACACGAACACCCAGAAGATGCTGGAGCAGCTGGACAGCTTTCAAAAGCTGTTCCATGTCGACAAAGAGACCTTTCCTGGAGGCAACGTGCTGGCCTCCTACAGATAGGTGGTTTGCAGAGCAAACCTTTGCGAGAAAGAGCCGTGAGCGCTGGCGTTGCAATCGGAACCCAGGTAGCTAAAACAGCCCTGGTTGATGTTCATCCTTTTTTGGGGAACACCTCCCCCAAAAATCCCCCAGGTTTGAATCCATCCGGTGTCGACATGGCGTTTCATTTTGTTGGCTGAGGCAAGTGCCGTGTCAGCCCTACATGCTGGGCAAACTCATTACGAGGCTTTCGAATCGGAGCGGTTCGATGCCTTGAAAAGCTAAGGGAAACCTTCACGTGCCTCCCGCCGATGGGAAACTGACTGCTTGTGAAGCTTCAGATTGGACTTCGCACACAAATAAGATCTCCTGGCTTTTCGCTTCATACGCAAGCAACGCCGTTGCAATGTCAGGAGCGACAAGATCGGCCCTGGCGCCTAAAACGTGTCTGGGGGTTGGCTCCCCCTTTTTCGAGCTCACGAGCGCCATTGCCCTTTACACAATCAGAGGTGGGCAGAGACCCGTTCATTTTGTGAGGTTTTCAGTCCAAAGTGGGAGGTTATCACCAGCGGGAACCCTGTGGATGGACGAAATCCTGCACCACCTAAGAATCCCTGGAGTGGTGATTTCCCCAATTAATACCAACAAACAATGGTTTGCCATGTCCGTCCACCGTATCACCCATGTTTTCGCAAGTTGACTTGGCCTTGGAGCCACGGGAGGTATGTTTGGATCCTCAAGAATGATGGATCCACAGCAAATTATAAGTTGCAACAAACAAGCAAGATTTGTTTGACATGTTTTTATTTGCTTGGATTTCCAAACTCCTCCAACACTTTTTGAGAATCTTGCAGTTTTCGGTACTCCAAAAAGGTGAAGGCTCAAAACTGGGGGATGCTGCAACATGATTGCCCTGTGCAAGCGATCGGAACTTTTTTCCTTCATCAGCAGCCGTTCAGCAGGTCCCCTGACCAATGTCAGTTCAGTGTCAGAACCAATCCAAACCTGGCTAGTTTCAGGTTCGTAGGGGACAGTTCCAACGGGTGCGGAACGACATTGGTTCGGGTGGACTACCAGGCTTGAGACCTATTTGGGTTCGTGTCAAACGTGGCTTTCCTAGTCAACTCCCAGAAATCAAAAACCAACCTACCTTCACGTGACTCAGGGGACGACTCAGGCTTTCAGCCCAGGGTTCCATCCTTGGACGACCAAGGCTCAAACCCAAGGAGCAAAGCTACCATCGTTTCAACCCCTGGGTTTGAGTGCATGGACCAATCGAACAATGGGCGTTTCTAAAGTGGCAATTCCTTTCAGCTTTCCCTGAGTCAAAATGGCGAACCCCCTTCTGTTTGGTACCACAACCCACAAGGACACCCTGGCCATTATGGGGAACTTTCCATTTTAAGTACCAACGAGGTCCCCCAGCAGTGCCCTTTTACCCTTTTTTGGGGGAGGGGTTCCCCTACTAACTAGACTACAGAAAGAACATCGGGTACCCTTATTCTAACCTCTCCCCTGGACCCAGCGCCAAAAAAAAAAAAACGGGAAAAAATCCCACGGCCAGAGCTTCCATGGCTTGGACCCCCCCCCGTTTCAGGCGGCCGGGGGCTCCCCGACCCTGCGGAAGGCGGTGGCAGAAAGCCTGGAGCGCACCAGGCGGATGTTCAATGGGAAGCGGCTGTGGACCTGACAACCCGAAGTGGAACGAAGGGAATCCGTGCATCCCTAAAAAAAAGTAAAAAGGAAAAAAACAACAACCTGCATAGTTGGCCACCGGAACTGGAACCTGATCTCTAAGGGATCACCGACCCCCCCCATCATTTTCTTATGTTTTGACCACTGAGTAGGTGGTAGCCGCGGTTTTACCAGTGGAGCAACCTGGGTTTGCTCCCCGTGGCAACCTAGTTACTAAGCAGCTTGAGCACCCAAGTGGTCGCGTTTCTTGCTGGTTCGATAGGTAGAGCAGCGTTTGAGGGGTTTTGGGGATGAACTGTCCTGGCTTCCCTTAAAGGAAGCCAGAAGGGATGGTGCAGGGGTCATTCCTTTATTCCCTGCTGAGAACCAGCAAGTCTGTGTTTTTTTTGCTTGGGGGGGGTGATGTCGTTTTCGCAAAAAAGGCAACGGGAAACCGAAGACCATTCAAATGTCACCTGTTTAGAGACAAGCCCATGTGTGCCAATGTCAAAAGACTTCGTTACTTAAGCTGGCATCTTTACCAGGGGTGTCGGTGTTAGACAGCCGTTCTAAGAGTTACTATTGAAGACGCTGCTAAGGAAGTCGTGCTTTGATGGTTAGGGGGCTCCATGACCATGACAAAAAGTAAGGAGTTGACCATTGCTCACGTGGGGGGCCTTACCTTTGAAGACCCTGGGAGGACCCTCTCCCACAGAGGTCCAAATAAATTTCCGGGTGTTTTTTCTTGTGAGGGTTCTTTAATTCTGTTTTGCTGTTTAGGAAGAATCAAGCATCTCACTTTCAGCTTCCATTGCTTATCCACTTATCCATGCCTAGGGGAATGTGCCCCTTGACGATACTGAAAAGCTTGTGATCTACAAGGTTTCCTTTTGCCCACCATCCGGCTGGTCCCACTTTGGAGGGACCAAAGTTCTGTCCTTTTAGGACAAAAACACCGTTTCTGCGCCGAGCCTGCACCAACTGTGACTTGCTTCTATTGGTTGGCTCAGCCTGCTTGGAACATGATGATACCGCTCTTAGCTGGGAACCTTCTGGTGGGTTTGGTGGCAACTGGGAAGAACATCTTGGGTTGATCACAGGTGTCTTCAATTACTAGAGGAACCCAACATTCTAGGGATTGTCAAACATTTGCACTAGTTGGTAAGTGGTTTCTCCAGATTCCTGGGGCTTCAACTATCCCAACTGATGCTGAATTTGTCCATCCGCATGTGTCTTCTCCCTTCAGAATCCCCCCAACAGGCACCTTGCAGAAGACCCACCCGCATGAGACCGCATTGGCAGGCCTGGATTGCGCGCCGATCCGGACAAGGCGATATCAGCAGTCTCATGATAGGGTTCGTAACCCCCAGGACTGTGTCTGTTTTTGAGGCTCGGTACCCTTCCTGGATGGGTTTCCAAGGGCACCAAAAGGAAACCGAATCCCATGTGTGGGGTTGCCTGATTTTTAGAACCACCTTTAAGACAACCCAAAAAGGGTACCCTCGACAGGCCACACCCAGCTGCCGCCTGCTACCTGGACGTACCTTAATTTGCTCTAGAGCAACATTCATCGCTGATCTCATATGACATGAAACCAGTATTGATCGGGACGCAAACATGTACGAGGTGTATGGCTACCCAAGACAAGCGAAGGAGCAGCCCCTAATAGGGCCTTACTCTTATTAAGCGTTCCATAGGTGATATCCCTCCTCCCTCTAGCACCCCTTGAAGGAATGAAAGTATACCCGCCACCGAACCCACAACGCTTAAATTCAGAAACGCGACAGTTCCCTGGTTGCTTTCCTCAAGGAAGACAAGCTGCACATCCGTTAGGTCCTTTTCATATCTAGGAGCAAGCAACGCCCAGTGGAGTCTGGGTGATTTGACTCCTTGAGGCAGTGTTTCCCTTTTTCCGTCGGAAACTGAGTCGGTTTTCCTGCGCAGGTGATTTGCATGCCCGGCGGAAAGCCTGTGATTTTCCACACCATCGCCGCGCTGTGTGAGGATGGGTGAGAAATGCAATTTTTGCAGCTGACAATTATGAGCATCTAAGAACTAATATGTTTCACAAAGCCCCGGTTGATTGCTCTCCTTCCAGCAATCATGGAAGTGGAGAGGAGGGTTTTCGGAAGACGAACATCATCTTACAAAGACATCCACTCTCACTATGGTATCAATCGGACAGGTTTGTTCATGCATGGCTACCACTATCCTCGCATGTCCCCAGTCTGGAGCAGGGTCTACACAGGTGAGTGTCAGGGGACCACGCGTATGATTCACTTGGAAGGGCGTTCGAAATCTGAGGGTGACGAATCACGCAACTGTGGCGATCACATGAAGCATTCGTGGGCCAGGGTTTCACTTCATGGCTACCCAGCGGCACCGAAGCCCCCCTTAAGTCCTTGCTCCAACTGAATTTCAGGTTCTGTCAGGCTTTTCAGCATTCTATGGTCCAATTTGGGAATGACCTGGGACTAAACTTCCCCACAAGACTACGGGGACGCGCCCTCTAATTTTTTGTTAATGTTGAAACGCATGTGGAAACATGAACTGTGTTTGAAATGCTTGACCATAATGGCCCCGGCCATTTTGGCTCAAGCTTTGTTCTTGGGTTCTCTGAACCCAACTTGTGTGAAAAAATTGAAAGGTAGCACTTCCGAACTAACCCCGAACCAGCAATGGCCTCCTCGGCAACTTCGGCAACTTCCTTCGAGTTGATTGAGGACCAGGCACTCACCGCGGAGGAGGTGGAAATGGCCAGCCAGGAGGCCCAGGAAGTCCGCACACGCGAGGCGGCTGTGGCGGCCGGCCTGGTGTTGGATGAGCCCGAGGCGCCCCCGTCGGCATCGGCCACCGATGTGATGAACGACCTCTCCAGTGCACTGGAGCGGCTCCGTGTGGCCTTCTCCACACCGACTCCCGGCCTGGGTGCCCCTGGCCCCGCCGAGGACGAGGACAAGGAGATGGGCGATGCGGTCACCACGGAGCGGGCTACTCCACCAACGAAGAGGCTGAAGGGCTTCGTGGCGGCCTCCCAGAAGACCACGGCCCCGGTGAACAAACCGGTCTCCCTGGTGCCGGTGGATGGCCGTCCTGGCTATTTCAAGCTAGTTGACCTCCCAGACCTCTTCCCGGTCCTTCCGGCATCGGCGGCCACGTTGCTGAGGGACGTCACGGTGGAGGAGGCGGTCTCCCTGTTCCACAAGTTTGTCGGGAAGAATCTCACGGAGGACTTGGTGGTTCGCATCCTGGAGGCTTATGTTCCGATGAAGATCCAGATCCGGCAAGAGGAGGTCTGGGCCTCACAGTTCCAGCGGAATAAGGCATGCATTGGCACCCAGCGGATGCACAGACTCGATGCCGGCCACTCGGACTACAAATTCATGTGTAAGGCATGCGGCACGGGGTGGCCGGAGGCAGCCAATCAATGCTGGGTCTGCCCGGGCAAGGAGTTTGTCCCCTTCCAGGCACCCTCGGCTACCTACGAGGCGGACGGCGTCACGTACAACCTGCTCATTGTGGAGGGCAAGCCGACCTGGATCCAGCAGCGGGATGGGGGAAGCCTGGGTGCCGCTGGCCCCGGTGGTACCCGGGCACAGGCAGACCGCAACCTGGTGGACGGCACGATCCTGGGGAGAGCTCCTCCGAAAACGGACACGGCCGAGGAGATCACTATGGCTGACGTGGTCCCGCTTAACAGGCGGGTGGACATCCGGCAGGAGATCCTGTCCATGGAGGCGGACGACGAGGCGTTGAAGGTCCGGGAGCGCCAGGAGGTCAAGGTCAAGGTGCAGCGGTCCCTGCAGGAGGCAGAGGCTCAGAGCTTCCAGCTCTACCACCCCCAGGTGGACCAGGCGATCCGGAGAAAGGAAGAGCTGCATAAGGCTTTGAGGGAGCACCGGGAACCGACCCCGGAGGAGTCCTCGGCCAGGCGGCGGCGCAAGGAGTTGGTCACGGATGAGATGTTGGACAAATGTTGGACAATGAGATGGCAATCCTGGCGCCTCTCCAGGAGGGCATGCAGGCCCTGCCGGCAGAGGAGGTGGCCAACGAGGGAGCCCGGGCCCTCAGGAAGGTCAACCTGGAGCGATTCAAGGCCAAGCTGCGAGACCAGTACCTGGAGGGAAAGGGTGTCGACGCCAGCCAGGCACTGGCTGATGCGATGGGCTCCATTCAGGAGGCGCAGGAGGCGAACAAGCGCACCCAGGACACCAACCAGGCATGGATGCTTAACCACACCCTCCAGCCCCTGGAGGTGTCGGCATGGCCAGATGATCTCAGACAGGCCCTGGAGAGGGGGCTGTTCTGCCCCCTGGAGCTGGATGACCCTGAAGACATCCCCAACGTGGGGGACATCAAGGAGAAGTACGTCCCATACATCCGGAGGCTTAGAGAGGCGCAGAACCCGTGAAACCAGGAGGCGTTGCTGGAGGAGATGCCCGATCTGGCGACACCGGCCCCCCCCCAAGGGTGCCACTGGCCCCGGGGGAGGGCCACCGCAGGACCTGGACTCGGAGGAGGGTAAGCTGTCCCTGCTCCTCTGGGCGATGAAGAGGCACCAAGGGGAGCTACGGATGTTTGGGGGGATCTGGAAGAAGCACTCCAGCGGTGAGATCCCCAAGGGCGCGGACCAGCAATTCAAGCTCTCGCCGGAGGAGCTCCTGGCCCTGGAGCGCAGGACCCACCCACTCACGTGTGAGCGGGACCACATCGACCCGATCATCTACTCGGCCCTGGAGATCCGAGCGCAGGTTAACCGGGGTGAGTGCCCGGCGCCGGAGCAGGTGGTGGGGATCTTCTGGGCTAAGGGCGATGGCGTGTTTTGGACAAGGCAGACTCGCACGTGGGACCTGACGCCCATCGCTTCACCTTCAAGTACATCTACTCGGCTTGGACCACATTCCCGCTGGTCGTGAAGACGCAGCGACGGGGCCGCAATGCGGAGGGCTCGACTTCGGATAAGTGGATGGGGAACATCCTCCAGATGCGGAAGGAGGCGGTCCCCTTCCTGGAGAGCCTGGGAATCCCCAAGCCGCGCAGCAAGGCGGAATGGAGCTACATCTTTAAGGAGATGGGGACGTTTCTGGCAGCCAAGAACTTCATCGTCAATTGCCCATTGCCGGTGATGGAGCTCCCGGTGGCCCCCGTCCACGACAGCAAGGAGGCCCTGCGTTTCAGGGCGGTCTGTGACGAGCGAATCACACTTCCGCTGTCATCGTTGAGGGCTTTTGACTCGGTGTACACCAAACTGGTGGCGGGCCTGAGTAAGTCCTCCATGGTGGAGATCAAGGTCAACTGGCGTTGCAACGTGGTCCATGACTGGGTGGAGCCGGTCCCGCAGGAGGCGGCGGGGGCCCTGTACGACCGGCTGGGCTACTCCCAGGACCTGATCAGGCAGCTGGGCTGCTCCCCCCCCTTGGGTGCCTCTGGCCCCGGGGGCGGGGCGGCCAAGGAATCGGACCCCAAGGCCAAGATTCTGGCGGGAGCGGACACCACGCTCCGCACGCCGGACCAGGGTACCAGGCGGTACCCCCCGATCACCACGTCCACGGTCACGGCGGTCGCGGGCCGGAAGTACATCAACAAGCACTTCCCGAATGGAACCAAGCACGTGTTCTGGGCCTCGGTGGAGTGCGGCCTGGTCCTGCCCAGCATCAGCGCATGGGAAGTGGTGGGCAAAGAGAAGTTCAAGACCACCGGGGGCTACATGTGCAGGTTCTGCAAGGGCTTCTGGAAGGCGAGCCGTGGGGGGACCAGGCTGCTCCAGATTACGGGCTGGCACAAGGACAAGGCCACATGCCTGCAGCTGGTGATGGACGAGCCCCCGGAGCAACTCTATAACCAGTGGATCCGGGACAGGATGGAGTTCTACAAGCGGGTGGAGCCGACGGAGCCCCCCAGGGACGAGCGGCTAGTCCTTGGAGATGCGAGCACCCCGCGCATGCGCTTCAGCTCTTCGAATGGCCTGGGGGATGTCTCCACTGCCCTGTGGTCGGTCATCCTGAGCAACCCAGAGAAGTCAGGGCTGGCGGCCATCCACTCGGTGGCAAAGGAGGCGATCTTGAAGGGTGAGAGCCGCTAGGTCGTGTCTCACTACCCTTTTGGAGGTGGAGTCGTATGATCTCTCCCCACCGGGACTTGGGTGCCTCTGGCCCCGTCTTGGGTGGGGGGGAGGTGTTGGGGTGTTTCCCTTGTTTTGGGTTCATCATTCACCTTGGTTTCCCCCCCTGTTCAACACGCCACGACTGCCGGTTTGCCTCGAGCCGGAGGCTGCGCAATTTGGCTGCCCCAAGGACGGGCCGTATCGGCCGCTGTTTGAAGAAAGTGGCTGCGGCTGACGCTGGGCTCCCTGAGGTCCCCTTGGGGGTTTTGGGGAATCCCCCGTCGGGTGGGTCTTCCCCCCTCCGTGGTTCTTTTGGGGATTTCCGGGGGGGACTCTTTGGGCTTGGTGGGCTGCATGCCGCCTGCCTGCCCCACGCGCACTCGGCATCAGGAAGGGTTGGTCGTGTTTGCAGTTTGTCGCGGTTGGGTCCCGGCCATTCGATAGGAGGCTCGAACCCTTGTTTTCAGCATGGCTAGGGTCTCTACACAGTTTCTGTTGCGCCCGCCTTACACTCGTCTTTGGGACCGCATCCCAAGGGTCCTGTGGGACACGCTGGCGGATGAGTCTATCTCCCCGAGACAGACAGACGGGGAGTTGCTGGTCCTGATGTGCCTGCGCCATGGCACGGCGGAGGAAGGGAGGCAGCTGGGCGGGGAGCCGGCTCTCCGCTTCGCTCAGCTCCTGGAGCTAGCGGGCATTCCGGTGGGCCAGGCTGACCAAGTGGTACCAACGGACTACTTCAACGGCCTGGTGGCGTCGGCGGCGGGCAGGGCGACCTTTGGGATAGCCTATGGCTCCTCCTCATGGCGGCTGCGGGAGAACTTTTCCCCGCTGGAGAATGAGTTGGACCGCCAGGACCAACTGAGGTGGTTCTCGCGGGATGACCCACCCCCACTCCAACAGCCGGAGCTTCTGAAGTGGCGGCACTGGAGGCCCGGGAAGATCAGGGAAATGGAACCCACGACTCAGCGAGCACTGGAACTCCATATGCGCGGGAAATGGGCGGAACGGCTCCTTGCCCACTTCGCCCCCTTTGCGGAGCACATCGCATACATGCAGGACATTCTGGGGGAGGACTTCCGCAAGGAAGCACTGGACCTCTTGGGGGATAGCAGGTTCCGGACGCTCAGGCAACACTGCCTGGTCTACGAGAGTCTCCGCAAGAGAGGCTTCACCGTCATCCCATGGCAGGAACGACATGTCCGTTCTCTCCTCAACCAGCTCGCCGATGAGGAGGTCACCCCGTGCAAGTTGCGGCAGGTGTGGAACACCCTCAAGTGGTTCTCCAAGACCTTCGGACTGCTGAAAATAGACGAACTCCATCGCCTCAAGTCCAAGAAGAGCTCATTGGAAGAGGCGCTCACGGACACGGTCACCAGGCCACAGCGTAAGGCGGTGGTCCCTAGCAAGGAGGTCATTTGGGCTCTGGAGGAGGGGGCCGGCTACGATCGCCTGGGTGCCACCGGCCCCGGCACGCAGGAGGCCCCGGGCAAGAACAGACACGAGGTGCTGGACGCTTTCATCCTGGGGTTCGCCCGGTTCCAGGTGGGTTGCAGTGCTCGCTTCAATGACCTCCAGCATGTTCACCCCAAGGACCTTATCCACACCAGCAACACGGTGGAACTGAAGGCCTGGCAGACGAAGACGGTCTCCGCAGCACGAATCAACCGCAACCCGGTCCCCTTGATTGCTCCGAAGTACAGCTTCACGGGAATCCCCTGGTGGACTACCTGGGTGGCCTCGGTCAGGCGGCTGGTATCCGAGGAGGCATTCCAGGACATGGACTACTTGCTCCCGACGGTGAGCAAGGACTTTGCAGGGCTGATTCCACGGCCGTCCACACCGGAAAGGGCTCTGAGATGGCTCAAAGATGCTATTCTCCGCCGGGGTGTCACCCCGGGGTTGGTGAAGCCGCTGTCGTGGCACTCGTTCCGGGTGTTCATCCCGGACTGCGCCTTCCAGATGGGGATCCCCCGGGAGCGCCGCATGTACCTGGGCAACTGGCTCACGGAGAGCACGGCAGATGTCTACGTGCGGGAGAAGCGCAACGTGGTTGTGGAGATCTGGGGCCAGGTAGCGCAGAAGGTCCCCAACCTGAACCTCGGGCCAGGCAGGGAGCGCAGGGAGGACTTGAATCACCCGGACTGGGCGGACCCGCTCCCGCCACCAGCAGTGGACATCACGGACGCAGGACCGGAGGGCCCTCAGGGAGCGCACCATCGGCTCGATCATGCTCAGTGGTGGAACACGAACCTGGGGACACACCAGTGAAGGCCAAGGACCTGTTTCCAGCCACCCCGGACCTCCCCCTTCGGGTGGTGGCGGCGGTCAAACGCTCGGGCAACGCCGGCCAGTCCAGAATCCACCTGCTGAATGCTGAGGGCACGGCTGTGGGATGTGGCTGGCGACCAGCGGCTTCTAAGGTCCAGGAGCTCTCGGTGCTGGATTACATGACGGAGCAGGAGGCCTATGGCAAGTGCGAACGCTGCTTCAAGCGGCATGGTTTCCCGGCGGACTGGGCACTGGAGCCGGCGGAGGTCCCCACGCTGCAGGAGGACTCGGACTCCTCGGCGGACTCAGGCTCCGAAACGGATGACTCGGTGGACACCCAGTCGGAGACCGAGGTGGTGGCCCTACCTTTGGTAGCCTAGGTGCCCCTGGCCCTGGCGACCAAGGGGATGGGAGGCCCGGAGAGGGGCCATGGCCAGGGCCCTCAGCACAGCCTGGCATCCTTCGGAAATGGCGGGTGTGCCAGACTGTCCTTCGGAAATGGCGCTATCAGTCTGCACACCCGTTCTTCAGTTTTTGAGAATTGTGAGTTGGGTGGCCCATGGGGCCCACCCAGCGTTGGTCATCTGACAGGGGAAGATGAGTCCCTGGCACCAACACACTGCTCGGATGAAAGAGTTATCGCGTGCTCGTGTGTGGTGCCGTTTGGTTAGCTTGCATACACTTTGTTAATGTTGAAACGCATGTGGAAACATGAACTGTGTTTGAAATGCTTGACCATAATGGCCCCGGCCATTTTGGCTCAAGCTTTGTTCTTGGGTTCTCTGAACCCAACTTGTGTGAAAAACCCACCCACCCACACCAAGGTCGGGGGTCATGGCGGCCAAACCCCCGGATGAGGTCCCAGAAGAGTTCAAGGAGGACGTGGCCAAGCTGCACAAGCCATTGGCGGCCATCCTGGTGGGGAAGCAGATCCCCTGGGCAGCCCAGGCAGCTATGGGCGCATCGGGATACGTCACGGTGGAAGACCTGGCGGATCGCTGGGACACCCCAGCGGCGGCTAGGGAGAATGGTCCCCGGGACCTGGGATTCCGGGATGGGGAGAACGGGTTCAATGTCCAGACCTCGGCCTTCACGGCGATGCGCCTCCTGCAGGCAGTCCGGGTGGCAGCCAGCTTGGTCCGGGGGGGCAACCAAGGGGATCACCCGGCGGGCCAGGCGGGCCCGACAAAGGCGCCCCTGGAGGTCCTGTGTGACAGGCGCCAGCTGGAGGATGCTTACGTGGCCATTCATGGGACCCCGAAGCCGAGGTTGGAGTTCCAAGGGAGTGATGGCTACCTCAAGAAGCAGTGGCGCTTATTGCCAAGGGTGAGCTGGGCTACATCCCGGCAAAACACATCGTGAGCGCGCTCCCGGAAGAAGGGGAACGCCCCTCATCCACCCACAAGAAGATCACGGTGGACGGCTGGGACAGGGAGGATGAAGAAGAGGTGAGGAGCCACCCCGCATCCCGGCGCCAGTTGGAACGTTTGCACCAAACTTTCAGGACGACGCTCCTGATGTGCACGGCTCACCAAGGCGGAGCTGGACGATTGGTATGACTGGTTCTATGGGGAGGACATCGCTGGCAGAAGGCCTCCCCCGAGTGACACTACCTTGCTGTTTGCAGAGCGCAATGCGTGGAGGAAGATCCACGAGATGGTGCACCAGGGCACCACCCTCTCCGATGCCCTCAAGAATATCAGGGGCGACTTCCTCTTCTGGCAACGGGAGGTCTATGAGCACCTCAACAGGGCGCCGGAGAAGGGGAAGAACAAGGGCAAGGCACCTAAGGTGTGGCAGACTCAGTGGGAGAAGCCGAAGAAGGGGGGGAAAGGCGCATGGCCCTCGGGGCCGACCAGGTCCAAGCCAAAGGGCAAGGGCGGCAAAGGGAAATCCCCCAACTCCCCCTCGGTTCCATGGCCGGACCACTGGGCTTTCAAGAATCCCAAAGGGGTGGCGTACTGCAGAGATCATCACCTCCACAACAAGTGTTCGGGATCGTGCGGCCGTTCCCACAACTGCCCGGTCAGGAAGGTGTGTGATGCCCCCCATCGAAGTATGCTCCACAGGCATGCCCTCACCTTCCCAAGTGACAGGAGGCCACCCAGGGTGCCATAGGCCCCGTGGCTTCCCGGTCTCAGTTGGGATCTCAGGCCACCAGTGCGAGTGCACACAGAGGGGGAGAGCCAGCCGCACCAGAGCCACAGCGGATGGCAGACAGAGCGGGGGAGGCCTCAGATGGGACTTCTCCAGGCAGGGTGCCACCGGCCCCGGAAGCCCCTCCACCGAAGAAGAGGAGCGGTCCCAGCCAGGGCACTCCAGAAGGGCGGAAGCATCCCTTCCCCCCGCACCCACCGAGGCAGTGGGTAGACCCCCCAGAGAGACCCAGAGGTGAGGATCCGCCCAGCAAGGGGCGCTCCAAGGGCGGGAAGAACCGCCAGGGCAAGCATCAAGCCCGGGGACAGATGACGGGGGGATCAGACAAAGGTAGCACGGAATCCCTAGGGGGGGCAAGCCCCACCTTCCCATGGATGCAGGACATCCCGGAAAGACTGAGGCTCAGACTGGGGTGGACGCCGAGGCCAGTGCCGGGGTCTTCAAAGCCGTCCCTCATCCTGCTGTACGCTGGGAAGGATGATGCGGGGGCCCTGGATGCCTACCTCCATGCCTACAACCCGGCCTTCTCGGAGTACATTTGGGCGGTGGATATCAGGAGAAAGGGTGGAGACCTGGGCCAGGACATGCTGGGCGAGGAGCCTTACTCGACGATGTGCTCCATGGCCATGGCGGGTAAGGTCGCATTGGAGCATCCTCAGGTGGTTCCCCAAGCCGGGTGGCCCACCGCCGGTGAGGGGCAGAGCAGAGCAGACCTTGTGGGGCTTAGAGGACTTGGAGCCCCGGGTTAGGGAGGACACGGACAATGACAGCGTGCTCATGCTCCGACAGATGTACCTGACCTCGCTGGCCTACAAGGGGCTAGGTCAGCTAACGGTCCCGCAGGTTGGCTCCTCCTTCCTGGAGCACCCGATGGACCCGATGGAGTGCAGCAAGAGCCCGAGCGCAGCGAGGTGCTCATCGATCTGGGTCACGCGGGCCTACGTTCAATGGGCGAGTGCACTCCACCACTCCCTCATCAAGTTCGATGAGTGCTGCCTGGGCCAGGTGGTTGTGAAGTCCACGGCGTTGTCAACGGACCTTCCTCTCCACCATTGGCATGACCTGCGTTGCAACCACGGGTCTCACCCCAGGGGAGAAAAGCTCAACTCCAGTGACCTCAGCCAGTACCCGGAGCCTTTGCCGAGCGGGACCCGTCCTGGAGGCGCTGAGGCCGGGAGGCATGGCGCCCCAGGCTAACCCAACGACCCCCCCGAGGCGTCCAAGGGAACCTTCTCCCAGCACGCCGGGGGACAACAAGCGCCAGTCCCGAAGGCTGAAGGCGGGCCAACAAGCGTTGGCAGGTCTGACCTTGGGCTCACTTCCGGTCTCGGCCTCGGATAATCCAGAGGCGGGGACATCGACACAGAGGACTGGCGAGGTGGATGAACTTGGGGGGGGAACTCTTCCCCTGGATCCATGGGCACACCAGGGCATGGAGATCTCGGATCGGCCCACCATCCTGCCGATCACGCACGACCCCAATATCTCCGACAAGGTCATGTACCTCCAGATGGCTTTCAAGCAGCGTCCCTTAAGAGACGGTGGAGTGGAGGAAAGCCCTCATTGGGACGGTTGGCCCCGTGGGCCCGACCGCTGTCCAAAGCAGCGGCGCTGGGGGCCAAGATCTGTGTCCTCACTTCGCCGTGGGGGGACAAGCTCCAGGAGTCGCTCTCGTTGGGGGATGGGTCACATCCCTTCCCGGAGGACCTGCTGGAGGACATCAGGGAGATTCTGGCGCCGGGGGCAGGCCGACCAGCGGACGGCCAACCCTTCTTCCTGGACATCTTGCACAGCGTGGCGCTGAACATTCAGGACCCCGACCACCAGTTTCCCCGGGACCTGGAGCAAGGGGTCCCACTGGGGGTCACGGACCCACCCCTGACCTCGCCGGGCATCTGGCCACTCAAGAAGGAGCTGAAAGGGGAGGAGCCGGAGTTCCAGGAACTCCCCCACCAACGGGCAGGGGCATACCCCTCGGCGGATCACTTCAGCGATCTCATCCGGGGCACATTTCTGGAGGAGGTCCCCATGGGCATGGTGGAGGGCCCCTTCAGTAAGGAGGAGGCAGCATCGCGATGTGGCTGCGACAGCGAGGACCTTTGTCCCGGCCCCCTAGCGGGCATCGACGAGGGGGACAAGATCCGCACGATCTACGATGGCTCGGTGGGAGGGGCCAATGACACCATCAGGAACCAGACGGTGGAAAGGACGACGGCTCCGACGGTGCTGGATGGGGTTCAAGCTCTCCATTGGCTACATGCGGCAGCTGCGGAGGGACCCCCCTCTCAGGGTGCCTCTGGCCCCGAGGGGGGGACTGTCAAACCTCCACCTGGGGGCTGGCTATGGCCGGAGCCGGGCACCAGGTGGGTGCTGCTCAAGGCGGACGTCACCAAGGCCCACCGGAGAGTGAAGGTCCTCAGGAAGGACTGGCGGTTCCAGGTGGCCTCACTGGGGGAAGAATGGTGGGTGAACAAGGTAGGCACATATGGCATGGCCAGTGCCCAATCCTACTGGGGACGCCTGGCAGCCCTTCTGCTCAGGGTCCTCTACGCACTTTTCCCTCAAGTGGATTGGAACTTCGTCTTCGTCGACGACTTCCTGTGGCTGCTTCGAAGCGAGGGGGCAGTGAACTTGGCGGTGGCGCTGCTGGCCACACTCCTGGCATTGGGCACCCCACTTAGCTGGAAGAAGACGCACTTGGCGGAGGTTAACACATGGCTGGGCTTCGTGGTCCACCCGAACATCCCGCAGGTTCTCATGGCAGCCAACAAACACATCCTGGTCATGGAGGTTTTGCAGACCATGGTGGAAGGGCAGGCGATGCACTCAAAGGACATCGAGAAGGCCCTGGGCCGCATCCAATGGGCAACGGCTGCATGTCCGCTGGCGAAGTCGATGCTCCAGCCACTTTGGGCCTGGAAGATGGCCACCACCACGGTGGGGAAACCCCCCAAGGTGGTCAGGATGCTGGCGTTCATGCTGCGGTTCCTCTTCAACACGCCTTTCGTCCAGTACTCCCCCTACTTGCCAAAGTCCTCTTGGTGGGGTTGCAGCGACGCTAGCGCCTCGGACGACGGACTGGCATTTGTGGGAGGTTGGTGCTCCAACACAGTGGAACCGGACAAGAAGGAGGTGTACTGGTTCCATGAGCAGATCCACGTGGAGGAGTACCCTTGGGCTTTCAAGAATGGGGATCCAAAGCGGAGGATTGCAGCTCTGGAGATGCTGGGCACGCTCTTCCTCTGTAACATGATCCTCACGCACCAAGGCCCTCTGTCCTCCCGGGTCCGACTCCCGGTGGGCAGTGACAATCAGGGCAACGTCATGGCGATGCTCAACCTTGGATCCAAGAAGCCCTACACGGCGGCGATCCTGATGGAGCTGGTCTTCCTGCTCCACACCCATGGCTGCTCGCTGGCGGCCAACCATGTGCCCCGTGAATTCAATCAATGGGCTGATGAGCTGACGCACCCGGATTTCTCTGGGTTCGACCCTTTACAAAGGGTCCCCAAGCAGGAACTCTGTGAGGAGTTTGTTTTTCTCCCGCGTCTCCTGAATGGAGATGCATTTGATCTCAGCGTGGGCCCACCCATGCTCCCGTGACCGGAGCCGGTGGGTGACTCACTTCCCCTGGTGGCAGACCCCCCTGTGGCCTGGGTGCCACTGGCCCCGGCTCAGGGGCGGGCGCTATCAGTCTGCACACCCGTTCTTCAGTTTTTGAGAATTGTGAGTTGGGTGGCCCATGAAACCCACCCAGCGTTGGTCATCTGACAGGGGAAGATGAGTCCCTGGCACCAACACACTGCTCGGATGAAAGAGTTATCGCGTGCTCGTGTGTGGTGCCGTTTGGTTAGCTTGCATACACATAATTGTCTCGTCTGATTCAGGGTAGCCCGCCCCGAAGGACCCGAACCCAGTAGCTCATTCCCGTGGCGCATGTGATGGTCAAAGCTGTGATGAAAGAGGCTCCCCCACCGCTCTTTTAGCACTCTCTTGGCACTTTCCAAGGAATCACAAGGGAACTGTTGGGCTCCAACCACAGAATGTCTTCCGTGGGATGTCACGCAGGAGGGCGATGAGGCCGGGCTCAAAGCAGCTTGCGCAGGAGAGTCTTTTGGAACGATCCGCGTCGATCCAAGAGACCCCCCGATTTTTTGGAAGCATCCGATGGGTATGTGTTCAAATTGGTGGACCCCAAAACGGTGGGTTTCCCTTTGGCTTCCCTTTTGCAAAGCAACCCCAGCGACGTTCCAACTGCTGCAATGGCCAATTTTAGTGGACAACGGAATAGACTTCATTTAGATGCAACCATATAGATATTTGGAGACGCGCACGCACACACACACACAAGAAGCAATATTCACACACACACACATACTCATTTTCTCACCAACGTGATATTAAAAATAGGGGGACCCCCAAAAATGGTGGCTCTGTTTGGCCTCCTTTAAAACCAAGGTGCAAACGAGTGCCCCCAAATGTTCAAGACCTTCCCAACTCAGGTCATCTTTGGCCTCATGTTGCCCTAACCTTATCAAATGTCGATCCGGGTCGGATCGTAAGTTAGTAAGGGTGTACCACGCGCCCTTTCCTTAGCCGCCCTCGAAAGCACGGCCAGGTGATCTATCAGACTATGAAACAAATAAGGGGGAACCCCAAAAATGCTATGTTCCTTTTTCCGTCCCCCTTGAAACCTAGGTGCAGACGGGTGCCTCAAAACGACGGCCAGGTGATCTATCCGGATCCGGGGTTCCCCGCCTACGAGACGCTGATCGAGTGGTCCGGTGCAACGCCGGTGCCCTTGCGCCTGGAAGAGGGCACCGGCTTTCGCTTCCGGCACGCGCCTCGAAGGAAGGCGAGCTGGCGGGGTTGCGTGGGTCCCACCGTGCGCCATGGCGGTTTTTTTTGGGAGCCTGGGAGATTGGGAGATTCGGGGGGGAGGGGGGTGTCATGGTGGCCTTGTTTTTTGGGGAGCTTGGGAGATTGGGTGGGTGGGTGGGTGTGCCATGGCGGACTCATAGCGAAGGGTTCAGGGGTGGGAATGTTGGTTTGAACAGTGGTGGTGTTGACATGTTTGAAGGGGTTGAAAGGGCCAACGCTCCGACTGAATAGCGTGCAACAGGTCTGTGGGGATGCGGGGTTGGGTTGGTTCCCGCTGTGATACCGTTCGGGAACCTTCCATTTGTATCACAGAAGTGGTTGCAATTCCCACGTTGTTCAAAGCCATGTATTTGCCCAAGAAGGGCCTGTGTTGTTAACCCAAACCAATCGTTTTCGGACCTCCATTGTTACCTTTTGGCTTTGTGGTAAAGCAGGTTGGGTGTTGAAATACTGGGGCCATTCGAGTTGGTGGTTCCACAGGTTTTGATTAGATTATAATCAAGCATGAACCTTTATAATAGTGTTAGTAGAACCCGCAGCCACGTGAAGCCCTGGTTTGGTGACTCTGACGTGCATTTTCGGGCATCCATTTGGCCATGTAAGCCGTTCCTTTGGCCATTCGAGGCTGTTGAAAGCTGTTGATTTGGCCCTCTCAAGCCATTCAATAAAACCACATGAAAATCCCAGCTGAAAGGCTGCTTTGCCAAGGACGAGCTGCGACGCCTGGCCTCCCCGCGTCGGGTGGCCAAGGCGCCCAAGCACTTGGGCGCCCGGGTTTGTTCCGTATAGGTGGGACCCAGGAAAATGGTGGTTTTTCTCCTGGGTTTCCCTGAAAGAGCCACCCCCAAAAGGGTACGCCACGCTCAGAAAAGTGCACACCCAAACACTATATTGTAGACCAAATATGACACAGACTCAGACGATCTCCTCAGATGGGCCAAGTTTTTATGAGTGGCCAAGGGAACCCCATTTCAGTGATAGTCGTTGCGAATGGATTCGATTCCAGAAAGCGGGCAGCCGATTTTTTTCATGGACGGATTTCTGGATCTGAGGTTTCGTTGAGCCCTTGATATTGGTGGTCAAAAGTACGGCCCCCTTTAGGACAAGGGTGACTTTTTGTGTCCAAGGAGCCTATGGTTCGCCCACCCATACAGCTGTGACATTTTAATAGGGACCCGCTTGAAAAGTCGCTGGGCATGAAACCCCACAAAAAAATGTCCACCAGAGGGTCCCTAACTACAAAAATATGCCCCACATAGCGGAAATTGTCCACAAAATTATACCACATGGGGGAAACATGGTTGTTCTCAGAAGATCTGGGAAATGCCAAAGTTCGCGGCGCCCGTCGGCCTGCGAGGCACGAAGCTGATCATCCTATGCTCGCCTGGGAACCCGACCGGTGGGGTGCCGGGCTCTTGAGATGACGGTGTGGGTTCGGGGAGTCCCTCAAAGGGGTTTTTCGGTGAGCGGCTCTTCAAGAAAAATCAGCCAAAAGGCTTCATCCCCACAAAGGAAGCCATGCTGGAACATGCAGGAACGCTTCGCGATTTGGTATTGGCTTCGGGTGTGGGGGGTGGTTGAAGACGACCAGACCACAGAGGTCGACAATTGAGGGAGCTGTTTCCCTCGGTTCCGGCGTCCGATGCTTGCGCGCGGGGTCTTTGTGAGGTGCTGACATCGGAGGACTTGGACTGCGCGGCGGAGGTGGCGAGATCCTGCGACAGCTGGGTGCTGAGCGACGAGATCTACTCGAGGCGCTGGATTCCGCGTCTCCGTGCGCGTTGCGGCCCGTTTCGGCAGCTGCCTGGGTCAGACTGGGTGGAGCTTGTTGGCTAAATGGGGAGGTACGCAACCAAATTAAAGGGCCCTTGCTTCTTGATGTGGGTTGCAAGAGGTCCCAACCAGTGTCAAGTCCTAGTGACCCTGGATTGACAACTACATGGCTGATTTTGATTGGGGCCGCCACTTTAGAGGATCTTTTTTTGGGAAGCAGTTTGGAGCTTAACGTGTTGCACGGCTGGGACCCAATAGTGGAACAGGGGCGTCTATCAAACCCTACGCTGGATGCCCCTGTCATATCCCAAGCAAAGCAACCACACTCAATGACAACGGCATGTCAAATTACGGAACAATCGGGGTTTTCTTGGTTTGCTACTTGCAACATGTCGAGCAAGGATTCGGAGACGAAGCGAGCAGTTCCTCAATCCACCGCAGTGAGCCCAAACCCCTCGAGCATATTGTGCCGTTATTCCTGAGTGTCAGTCAATGGGTTTACTTTGACTCCTCCCCTGTTGCAGGCTCACCTTCGATGGCAAACACGACAGCGTCTTGTTACGCGAGGCGCGGCGCTCGTTGGTGCTGCCCAAGCTGGAAGGGTTTCCACGACCAAGCAAATGCTGGGACCCCCCAGGGAAAATGTACGCCAGGCTGAAAGTAGACGCGCAATTCCTTGCAGATGTGGATAAAGGGGATAACTCAAGCAGAATAAGAGAATTGTGCCAGCTAGTTTGACCAACGTAAGATTCCCCGGTATGCGGTGGTCAAGGGCCCCCCAAAAGGGCCTCTGAAAGGCCTCGAGGCCTCTTTTGATTGTTGATCAATGATTTGACTTTTAAAGAGATCTTCAAGAGATTGCCACAAGTCCCTTCGGACAGCCTAAAGCGCGTCGTGCCGAGTGCCCCAAACAGGTTCCCCCTTTTGAGGGTGGGTGTTTGAAAAGGGACAAACAACATGCCCAAAGGAACGTATGTGACACCAACATCAAGACGAACCACATGACACCCAATGACACCAGACCATTTAAGAGCAGGTCTCATTGTGAGGGCACTGTACCCTTTTTGGGCTTACGGTTAAAAGCGGGACGAAGGAAAACAGCCAGCTCAGTTTTTGGTGCTATGGTGGAATGCCCTCCATTCGCACGTAGGGAACATGGGAGACCCTGCTGCAGTTTAGCAGTGTTTTGTGGTTCTGGTTGATCGACTTGCGATACTGGGGAATCAACCGCAGGTGCAAACCTAGGTCCTCCACACCCAAGTTATTTTCTTTTTTAACACACAAATCCTGAGAGCCTTCTTGGAGAGGGAGAACCCTTCCGGGGGGGGGGGGTAGGGAGCATCATTTTGGCCTAAAACCGTCCTCTTTTTGCTTTCGCCAGGGCATGGCGGAGCGGAGCGTGCTTCTGGACGGGTGCAGCAAGGCCTTTGTGGGATCCTCAAATGGGCCCAGAGCTGCGGGGCGGCAGCCGAAGGGCTTCGGCGTCAGCGGCTTCAGGGGTGTTTCATGCAGATAGACATGCAACAAGAGAAAAACTCCCAAGTTTGGACGGATTTGTTTTGTGGGGGGGGATCCCATGTTGGGGCTGTGTCAACATAGGATCCTAACCCCCCGGTTTCCTCACCAAGAGACCCTCAGGCAGTATTGAGGCCGGATTTGGAGGAACCGCCGAACGCCTTTCTGTGGGATTCAACATAAAACGACCCCGAGGCGCAATTTTCCATATTGCACCAAGGGGTATCGTCGGAACAGGGTTGTTGAATATAGGGTTTCCCTTGTGGGGGGAAACCCGACCTTGGTGCAACTCGCACAACTCTCGGATCTTTGAGGGGTCCCTGTAAACCTTGCAGAATCTTGCAGATACTCGCCCACTGGGCGGCCTGTCCCCTCATCGGTCCCATGCTGGGGGCTTACTTATCATCGGGTTGCAAGGATGCCCATTTCCCAGGATGCCTTAGTTGAGGTGCTGTCTCCAAAAAGCAGTGGTTTCACTTTTGGCTTCCCTTTCAAATGAATCCAACTGGGTAGTTGCCCTTCCACAGCCACGGCTGAGCCTATTCTGTTGGAGAGTCTTGGAAGCAACACAGGTTCGGCATCAAAGTGGCCCAGAGCCCACCCAGACTGGTAGCATACCATCTGCCGGCATCCGAGAACTGGCGGAGCCCAGGCCATGACTGGCTGGCGCCTGGGTTTCGGCCTCTTCCCCGCAGAGCTGGTGGAGCCTGCGAGGCGGTTCGTGCGTTACGGGTTGGGAAGCTTTGACCGCGTGAGAGGCTATGCTGGTGGTTCATCAGCATCCATACAGTATGTGGGGACTCTGTCAAGATTCGGGCGGTTCTCTTTTCGGACAGGGGGCTATTTTTGCTTAAGGGGGGGTGGGGGTGGATGGTTTTGGAGCAGGTTGGGCTTTTCCAAATAGGGTATCCTTAAAGCGAGGCACACCCCAATAATTTTGGGCTTGGGAGGTGGGTTGGGCCTTTCTAGCCCAAACAAGGGAGGGAGTTGGGGGCCCCAGCCCCATTTCAGGTCTTGGACAAGTGCTCCAATCGATTCTTTGTGGGGTCGGAATCAACAAGTCCCACCCTGCTTAGGGACGCCAATGCCAAGATTGGGTGTTTCCCCCAGTGATGTTTCCTTTTGGGCTCCTTTTTTTTAGCCCTCCAAACTTGTTTTGCTAACCCTTCGTCCTTTTTCTAACTTCCATTTTTCAAGCCCTCCAAAGGCTACAACAGTCCCGTGGAGTAAAACAAAGCAGACCCTTTGGAGGATATGTTTGCCGTGAACAACACTCGACCCCTCGATGTTCTCGGAGGAACCTGGCCATCAATAGCTGGACCTGCCCGGGCCTTGGAAACCAGCCTGAGCTTCAGCCTGCCAGGACCGCGCGGGCCAAAGGGTAGGTGCACCACCCAGTTTGGTCTATTTTAGTGGGGATTGGGATGTTCACTGGGGGTACGGGATTTCGACCCATGGCCATGCATGGTCCGATCTTCAACGAGCCCTTCCACATCTCTTGCGTTGTGATTCCATTATCTCCTGACTCTTGTCCAAATCACATCAGCCAAGTTGTAATGATGTTAACGGGACGGTGCATGCAAGAAGTCTTGCAAGTAAGAGAACAAGGGGTGGTTGGTTTACCTGCAATATCTAGGGCATCCACTGGATGTGAAAAAGTTCCTGGAGATGTTCATCACTTGGCCACTTCTTGGGCCAATCTATGTTGATCTTTCACAACCTTTTGTTTGGAGCTCCACTTTTCCTCCCAAGCAGGGGTCAAACAAACGAATGATTCGGCTTTTCCACGACCACATTTTCAGAAGGACATGTTTTTTTTGTTTTCCATGGCTCGATTTTCCCATCGTTCCGCCTGAAGGAATAAAACCCCAAGCTCCCCTTTCATGGCACCTGCCGGATCCCAAGGAGATCATCTTCCACCCTGCAAGCGCCTTCTGGGGTAACATGCTCGGCTGCTCCAAGGTATAAAGAAATCGCTTCAATAAACAGAAAACCCCATCTCAGAAACCTTTCTGACCCCGTAGCGTCCTCTGATACTTTCGGAGCGTTCCCATGGAGGCGTGCCGCCCTTCGTGGCCGCCGCGGCCGTGACGGCGCTGCAGTCCCCGGAGGTTTGGACCCTCGGTGGGACCCAAACCTCCAGCCACTGATCCGAATCACCAACGGAATTTTCAGGGTCCTGGAAAAAAGGGTCTGCTCTAAAGAACAGTTTGCTTGGGACAACCAGGATCAGGGTACGGAATGAGCATGAGGTGTCAATAGTACGGCTCCCATCATGAATCGTCGGCTTCTTTTTGCCTTCAGCAACATGTTTTGTTTCTTTTTCAGCGAGGGGCGTGAACCGTGGTGCCACTTGCGCAAGGCGGATTTCGAGTACATGAGGCTCGAATATGCTGCCAGGCGACGATGGGTGCATATGTTCTTCGCCTCCCGAGCGCCGTTGTTGAAAGCGATCAGCTGGAATAAGGCGGTGCCCGGTTTCGAGGATTCCCCCCAAAAATAAGAGCCCCTGCTTCTTTACGGGGCAATGAACAAGTCACAAAGCTGCGGCGGAGGGTTCCACCCCAGAGCTGATTTGGGCTGAGACCCCATAGCTTTGAGCTGAGAAGCATGATGCTGAAAAATCGCCCTTGGCTTTCTCCGCAAATCTGGGGGCACCTGCAAAATGGTCGGTTTCCTGCTGGTTTCCCTTAAAGCCGACATGACGGCTCCCTAACAGACGCACCCCGCTCGAGCCAGGCGTGACTTGGTCTTCGAGCGTTTGGCCAACCTGAAAGGCTTCTCCATCGCCGTGCGGCCGGCCGGCGCCATGTGCCCCCTGGCGGTCCGCGGGTCAAAGGACACAAACCCAAAGTAGTCCAAAAAAGTTTTGGACATGGTGCGCAACAACAGTTTGACTCACTTGGGGGTCCTTGAAGAGTCCCAGAATAGGTGAGCAACAGGCTAAACTCTTCGTTACTTCTTTGTGCATTCGGGCGATTTAGCGTGAGGAAATCAATCGAAACATTGTAGAACGATATAAGGAACCCCCAAAACGATAAAACATGCTTTCATGATGTGGCAGACGATGCTTGGAGCGTCTCGCGTTTGGCAGCCCTTAATCCCAGCCATCATGTCTGCGCCTCCTGACGCGCCCAACATATGTGAGATCGGGCTCTGCGGCCACGCAATGCTGTTTGTTCCGCGAACTTTGGCAAACACATACCTGCCCAAAACGATAATCGAAACGATAACGAAACGATAAGCAGTTCATTCGGAAAATTGTCTTCGTGAGCAGTTGCCCATAACGGTAGACTCGTGCGCACAGTTTTGATGTCTCCATTCGTAGTGCGCCATGAGTGATGAGGAGGCTCCCAAGCGTTTGCGAAAGGAGGTTTTCAAGGACTCCGATCTGCCTGGAAGCAGTGCCAAGATCCCACATGGAGAAAACCAACGGTTGCTCTAAATCAAACGAATGAAATCATGAAAAAGCACCATGCCCAGCTGCGCATGTTTCGCGGCACCTTGAAAAGCACTAAATCCTGACTTTCGACCAAATGGTCACTCGCGATGAAGCCCGCTTGGTCAAGGCAAATGCCCGGAGTAAGCGGAAACATGCAGCTGCTTTGTCTGCTGACCCAATGGAAGAGTCTGAAACAGAGCTGTGAAGCCAATGTGCCGTGACAATAAAACGCCAGTGCGCGCTCTCCATGTGCCAGAAACCTGCAAAACGATACAGGGAACCCCCAAAAACGATAAGAATGAGTCCTAAATAACTTCTGTGCATTTAGGTTTTGCCGCTCGCTCAGGTGATGTTCCTCTGGCTTCCCTTGAAAGCAAACTCAAAAAGACAGCGTATGACCCTCGCACTAAAGAGTTGGGGGGAAGCATGCAACAGAACAGTTGTATTTCGGTCTAACTCCACCACTCCGGTTTATTATGCGCCGCTTCCATATACTAATATACGATAATATATGTAATATATATATATATATATGGTAGGACCCCCCTCCAATACCAAGGTTTTCCTGCTTAAACAGGTCGTGTTGCAGGTTTGTTTGGCATAGAAAGTCTTGTGTTGAGGAAAACCTGGAGTTGATGCTAAAGATGAGGACACGTGTTTGATATTAGATATATATATATAGATATGTATATATATATATATATATTAGCTTTGTTATATTCATGCAGACATTCATACATATGTAGTATGTATGTATGTATATATATATATATGTAGCGTAGACATACACATGCACAGTGTTCTACTGCAAATGTGTCACGGGCACAACCTGCGCGTGGTACGCGGAGCCTTCGGTTTGGGCAGGTACCTCCTGGCCAACGTGACGGGCACAGGGCTGTCCTCGAGGGACTTCGCGGAGAAGCTGTTGGAGGTGGGGGGTGGGTCTTGGAACTTATTTGGCCGTGGGTCAGAATCCCAGTGAACATCCCAATCCCCACTAAAGTAGGCTAAAATGGGTGGTGCACCTACCCCAAAAGGGGATCCCATTGGTTTTGACCCACGGCCACTTAAGTGGGTTGCTTCTCTTCAACGTTTGGAGCCTACCCCTGAACAGTCTTCAACGGGCGGCCGCAAATCCCCGCCTTTGTGTCATTCTTAGACTGTCGTGATTTGCTGGTACCACGAGCACTGCTGGCCAAGATTTCCAACGGCCAACAAGCAACATCTAGGCCCAGCAAAACCAGTGACCCCTTTGGGAAAGCACGTTGGTTTGAGATTTTTCTCAACACACCCAGGCTTCAGCCGCTGCCTGAACGGAGTCTCTTGATCAATATATTGCGAACTTCCATTGAGACTCCCATCAGTGGGAGCTTCCATGGAATCGCGGGGAGGGTGTAAGAAGTAGCCAGACTGCCATCAGCTGTTTCAACCCATGGTTATACACTCTGCACAGCGGGTTGAACACTCAAGGTGGGGAACCTGTCAGCGAGGAGTCGTGGGGAGCTGCCGAAATCTCGCATTGAGGTGATGCTGAAGAATGCCGTGTGCAGAGCTGACCCTTTCACTGCGCTCAAGCGGTAGCCAACATGACTTAAGCCACGATTTCATGACGCGGAACCATGATCATTCCACTTCGATTCTGGGTTCCGCTAGGTTGATTCGGCCGTGGGCCCACCCACCCAAACTTCGGGAGGGCATCCAATTTTGCCATGTCCTCCAGGGTTTGGCCAAAACGGGTTTAAATAACTGTTGTTTGAACAGCCTCCGTTTCGTTTCCCTTTAAGAGGGACAGAGGTTGATGTTTAAACACATCTTTCCCAACCCACATGTTCTCCTGCGGCACAAAGAATATTGTCCGTGGTTCGCGCTGGGTGCAAGGAACATTTTGAGGATTCCCACATAGGATTCGTTTCTTGATCGCCCCTTTTTCAACCATCGTTTAGCTCGGGTAATTCTGAGGATGTCACTTTAACCCAGTCGAAACCAAGCGAACAAAGAGCACTTGGTTTTTTGTCCAGCTCGCTCCAAGTGATTCTGTGGGGGATCAATCTCAACATCGTTGCCCCCTAGAATTGCCAGGTTTCCTTTCTTTGGGTTTCCCTTTAACAACCCGCAGGGTCGGGGTCCTCGACCTCCACCAAACTGGACCAAAAACGGCAACACCAAAAGTCCATATGAGGGACATTTGCAAGTTGGCTTCCGAGGACTTGACATGAGTCAAGCCAAGTCAGGAGGAAGGCGTGGCCTTGCTGGATGGCAAATACTTCGGCGCGGCCGGAGACGGTCTGGTGAGGACCGGGAGGGTTTCGGGAACGGGACTGGGTCAATCAAAGTCAAAAGTTGGTTGTGGGGACAACATATGAGTAGCACGCAAAGTACACTGGCAGCTTCAACATGCCTGCAACAGCTTTGTGATCTTCTTTTACTCTTATCACTTTGCAGTGAACATCAGAATTCCTTTAATGAGTTCATTCCCATCTAAAATTTGAAGTATAGTGGTGCTCCCTGTCCTTCTCAGCTCCATTTATTTGCATTCTATTTCATTTTTATTGGAATAAGATTTGGACAGCAGCCCTATCAAATTTACGTGTTGTCTATCTAGTTTGTTTTGTTGTTGGTATTGTCAACAACATATATATATATATATATATATCAAACATCAATTATACACAAACCAAAATTCTACTTTTACATTCCGGATAGACAAAAGCACATGCAAAGAACTCCTATTGCTATTGCACGTTGAAATGATATCAAGTTCAGTGTCAACAGGTTATTTGACCTTATGTGATTTCATGTATTTGTTAGCTAAACACAAACTGACCCAAGCCAATCACAGGAATTGCTTCAACCTGGATCTGCTCCTTGGCAAACAATGCAGTCAACTTCTATTTAATGTTCAGCATTTGTTAGATCATCATTTCTCCCCTTAAAAAAGATGTCACGAGGGTCAAGCTGGGCACCTCTTAGATTGAACAGGCAAATGCCTGTGAGAAAGGCTTAGTAGCTGTTGGGGTCCAGCTCAATATCCAAGATTGCACAGAAGCGTTTCTTGGGAATCTAGATTCAGGCCATCCCAACAAACATGTCACTTTTCGGAAAACGCTGCACATGTTGCTCAACATTTCCTAGGCGGTTCTGCCCGCCCCACAACATGTGCGGCCCTTGTGTCCGGTTCCAGGGCAGCATGCAATAACTTGATTTCGGTAGTGAACTTAAGTTTCGCGTACATGTTGTTGCTGCGCATGTGTAGATACGCGCGCTCTCTTCTTGAGAGTTTTCTGGGAAGACAACGTATTTACTCGTGCTTCAGCCTGACTCATCTTCGACCACGCATTCACACATTCGGCTTAGCCCGGCAGTGTTACGGCCCATCGAGATATGCGCAGAAAGAACTGACTTTCAATGGTCTAAGCCTGGCCCACCAGTTTCACCGTCATAGGCTTTGACCTGCATGAGTTGTTGGTTGGCCGGGCAGGAGTTACAAAACCCGGGTCGACTCCTTTGCGAGGAACAAAGGAAGGGTGTGGCAAGCTCCCTACTGGGCAGGCTTTGGTTCTTCAATTGGAGGTGCTCCCCTCTTTTCTTTTTCATACGGGGCAAGCACGGGGTTGAAACCAGGGGCTGTCCGTGGGTTCCTTGCATAAACCTTGACCAGATAGCCTAAGGTTTGGGACCTGGCGGGATGTGCTGGAAATTTCCTCGCTCAATTTCCGACGAACCCTAAATGTTGTATGCTTTCTTGGGGAAACCTGCGCACCTTTGACCACGAGTATAAAATGTGTGTTGGTGGCACCCGCGCCTACAGGAGCCTGGGTCCTCTCCAAATAGGATATGGTTGGTCCCCAAAAATGATTCTCCTTTGTTTTCCTTTTGGTTTCCCCCTCTGCTTTGGACGCCACATCAAACACCCAACTAGCATCTGAAGCCGTTGCCATCTGGGCTCCCCAATTCCATGTCTTCTTCCCTGCCGACGGCTCGTCAGGATCTCCTTCGCGCAATCTCGGGAGATCCTGGCGGAGGGTTGTGCTTCTTGGCGAGTGAGTGGAGATGCGCCGTCCAGGAACCACCCTTGTGGATTAATACCCGAAGGTCAAATCGGGTCAAATAAGGCTAACTGAGGTTATCATATTTGGTGGAGGCCTTATTACTTTTTGAGGGTACCCTATGTGCCTAGTTTAGATGGAACACAAAGGGATGAGCTTCCTTTTTTTCCCATTCAAAGGGCTGCTCTCAGAGGGCATCATTGCTAGAATCGGCTGAGCCTGGGCTTCTTTTGAGAAGCAAAGGTGCAGTGCATGAAGCAAGCGCCCTTATGGTCCCCTGACACGTTCCACCGAGGAGCGCATCAAGAGGTTCGTCCTTCGGGTGTCTGAATGAGTTCCACGTGTCCGAGCGAGTGAGCCCGAAAAGGGCGGCAACTTCCAACGCAGGGCCTAAAACGAGCGATTCCTCCCCTGATGATGGCCCCTCGCTTGAGATCCCTTTCCCGGCTTGCCAGAAGCGGAATCTCCAAAGGAAAAATGACAATTTCTCCCCCCACCCAAAACAAAATCCCGACATCGCGCTGGAGGCGTCTTAGAATCTTGTAGCCCTCGGGTTCCTTCAGCTTATTTTTTTCAAGAGCAGCTTCGAATCGTCTGAATCCGGACGGAGCGGGCTGCGCACAGCAAGCGCACAAATGGTGCTCGCGGCATTGAGATCACCAGCGCACGGCTTGGGGGGTTTGCCCCATGAAACGAACAGGTTGCTGGTGAGGATGGTCAGCAGCTCGTGGGGATAAACGACCCCTAGGGCACAAGCAACCCCGGGGTGATGAAATGGAATAAACAAGTATCGAGGAATAAACCCTTTGTCAACCCTTCTCCGGGCTCATCGAGTTTTCCTATGTCCTCAAAGAGAACTTATTTTGACATCGCGGCGTAATGATGGTTCTGTGCCATGGCCGGTGTGGATAGTTCTGTGCCCAAGTCCCTCCAGTGTCCTCTTGGGAAAACCTTCGTGATTGGGCTTGTCTCCAAATGGACATGTGTCCGAATAGGGCCCAGAGCGGTAGTTTCCCTTTCGGCTTCCCTTTAAACAAGGTGAACAGGGTACCCTCAAAAAACACCAGCCCAGTTTGTGCGTGGCTCAAATTTGGCAGGTGCTTGCGGAGCAGGAGAAGAAGCTGCAGGCATGTTGGGTGGCGGCCCCGGATCCTGAGATTGTGCAATGAACTTTTATCTTTTGGAAGCTGACAGAAACCTAGGCGAACTGGTTTGTTGGACATGTTTTTGCAAGCTTTTCCCCAACGGCTGAGAGCTTTGGGGCCCCGCAGTGGTTCGTAGCAGCTTTCAGGGAGGGTTTCGCAAGGGTTCCTGGGGCCGCCGTTGGGGATGCTGCGCAGGCTTATTTAGTTCCTTTTGGACAACTCGACCTTGTAGAAAACCTTTTGGACAACTCGCCTCCGTCCAACAATCTGAACACTTTTCTTTTGGGGAAGCCCCTGATATTTGCATTTTCCATGTTGGACAGAGGGCAAAGCCAGAACTTTCTGGGGGGAAGTGGAAAGACCCAACAAAAAGTTGCCTTCACGCAGGCCATTCAGCGGATTTTCCGAGTCCAACCGCTGGTGGCATAGAGGTTCCCGAGGATGATTCCCATTGGCAATCTTTGGTAGGTGTTTCTACGAACTGGTTTCGTTTGTTCTAGTTGGGTATGGTTTCGCCCACCTCTTGGACTCCCAAATATTTTTGGTTCGCATTTTTTCCTGAAAAGCAAGCAACCTGAAAAAGCGACCCTCGAAAGCACACAAGCGCAGTTTGTTGAGTTCCGTGTCAATCTGCAGGGCAGCAGAGCAAGGCCTCGCGTAAGGGCCATACGCCTCTTCTTCGGCTGGCACAGCCGCTGATACTGAAGTTGTTCGGGTTTTGCTCACCGCATGGTTGGCACGGGCAACTGGCAGCTGGCAATGGTTGTTGAAGGTCGTTTTCCTTTTACTGTGGGGGTAAAATGGGGTTGCAACTTAGTTTTGACGCAAGGGTTGTTTATGGCTCCTTGCCGCTTGCTCGAGTGGCAAAAGATGTCAGATGCGCTGTGCCCGTACCCATGGGCCTATGGCGTTTGAAGCGGAAAAGGCCCCTGTAGTTTGTGCATGGCTACGCAACGATCTGCGCACGCACGATTCGGCTGTCGCTTGGCCGCATGGGGACAGTGTTTTTGTTTTTCATTTCCAGGAAAGGGTCTATTGCCACGATACTTACGAACAGAAAGAGCAACGGAAAACATTACCAGGGTAGGGGTATGGGTTGGGCCCCCATGGGTTTTGCAGGTTGATACCTATCGCTTTTGGGTTGCTCCCCATCGGTTTTCATGGTTTGTCGGTGACTCATTCGTGGCAGAATGGCAGAGTTGGCACAGGTGCTGTCCAGAGCAGCTGAGCTTTCTGAGCAGTCGCTCGGCTTCAGAGAGCCTCTCTGTTGTTCATCACGGGTGACCCGAATTCCATTTCCCTTTTGCGGGGAAGAGAAATGGAATTGGGCACCCCACCCCACTCCCCCTGGAGGCCTGCAAATTTCATCGGGCCACATTTTAAAGGGCGGTGGATGTGATTGGTGGATTCTCTGTAGTGAATATCAGTTTCTTCAGCCGAACTTCCATTTTCGGGGCAATTTGTTGGGTAATTTGTTTCACTTGTGTTGTTTCACCCAAACAAGCACTGACACCATATAGACTTTTTCTTTTTGCTTTGTATAGTTGCTTCAAGAGATGGAACGTGGGACTCATATTCTGGGCCATGGTCAATATTTGCAGTAAATAAAGGGGATGACCCAGGGCAGACGCACCAGAATACCATTCATCCCATGCCTGGGGGGAACAATCCGCATTGACCGTGGCTCACATCAGGTTGGTTAAACTTGCGGTAGCATGGTGTTCATTTGCCAGGGACATGGGGGACTCAATAAGTTGCCCAAGAAGACCAGGTTTCTCACTGAATTTTCCCATGTCATCTTGGGGAAACCTGCGCTTCAGGGACCCCCTTTCGGCAGGTTTTAAATTAAGACCTCACCGTTTGGTTGCCAATCTCAAGTCCCCTCCCACCGACGAACGTGGAAGTGCACAGACCCCCTGTAGAACGACCACTTTCCTCTTGGAAAGGGGGGGTTTTACCATTTCCGTGTTGGTTGGTGGGAGGCTCCTCGTACGGAACTCCGAGCTCGGAGGCTGAAGCTGCCGGTGCTGGTGGTCTATGTGCTGGACGAAGGGCAGCTCCGGACCGGGAAGTTCCGGGCGAAGTTCCTCTTGCAGAGCCTGGCGGCATGCAAGGCATGGGCTGCTCACCCTGTGGGTCTGACCCAAAACTGGTGGTGACTGGGGGGGTGCCCTGTAGCAAGCAGAGTAGGGAAGAATATGAGAATATGAAGCAACCAGGCCCTACCGAAAGGAGGTTGACGGTATCCCAATATTCAAACAGTTGGTTGGCCCCACCCCGCTAAGCCTGATCAGAGCCTGCTAGGGTTGTAAGAGTTAGAGTAGGGCTTGCTCGGTTATAGTTTGTGCCCGTGAGAGAGCCCCGCCCGCCAAATGATGAAAAAACACCTATGATAAAACCTTATGATAAACTATTTTATCATAAGGTTTTACTGGGCGTGGCGCTCCTTATATAATTTCTTTCCTAAATGGTCTAGCGATAAACAATGCCTACCCCATTGAGAAGACATAACTGACAATTTGCATTTATTACAATGAAAAAACTCCTTACCGTCAAGCATTGTTTTATGATGTGGCTTTTCTTCATTTTCAAATTCTTCAGGGTGCTCCTTTCTCCTTAATCTGTCCTTATGATATTCTGTCTGCACGTGTTGATTTTTTTTACACAATCTTAGTTCATAATTACATATCTCACAGTGATAATTTCTTAATCTATATTGTATGGTAGGTTCTTTCACCTCCTTTTCTCTTTCAATTCCTTCTCTCTTACATTTATTGTAATCTCGTTTGTCTTCAATACAAGTATTACATAATTTTCTGGGTTCAGTGAATTCATCAACCGTTTTCTTTTTATTACATCTTGAACATGTTTTATTCACAATTTCCTCCATATATTCTAATGCCCATATTCCTTTAGGTAGTTTTTATGCCTAAAAAATATTTTTCCAAAATGTATGATAAAAATATGTTCAAAAATATAGGGGCAAGGTTAAGTTTATTCATTAAAAAAAGCAAAACAAGTGTTCAATAAATAAATTCGCAAAAAATAAATTTTAAAAAATATTATTCCAAAAATTATGATAAATTATCTTACAATATTTTTATCATATTTTTTTTTAGAAATATTATGGGCAAGGTTAGGTAGATAGAATTTTATAACTTAAGTTCAGGATAATAATTCAATTGATAACCATTAAATTGTGTATATATCTTATCTCTTTCATGCATCATTTTAAAAATAATATTTAATATTTCTGACGATATTTATCATTTACAACTACAATTACAACGACAACAATAAGGAATGATATTTTCTATTGTATGAGTTAATTCATTATCTTTTCGTTGTGCTGTTAGATTTGTAATGATATTACCATTTTTCATGTCCATAGAAAAACCGCATCCGCAGTAATTGCATTGATTATTTATATTGTCTAAAAACCACTGTGTATTTACATAACCTTCTTTAGATATGGTTCTTTTTGCTTTCCTGTCCTGTTCTTTGTAATTTAATACTTTCCTTTCAAAATAACTCATAATACATTTTTGATTAAATACATCATCAATATCTTTTGTATATTTATAAAATTTAACTTTGTTTAAATCTCTACACCTTGTAATTGCAGTCCATATCCATTCTGGATAATTCTTTACCAAAAAATGGTTATAATCAAAAATTGTTATGGTATCATCAATGCTACTGCCTTGGGCAGAATGACAAGTTGAGCAATATGCAAATATAAAATTGCTTCTTATTTTAGCAACTTCTACTGCTTGTAAAATTTCGGTTTTGACATTCTTTACTGTAAATATTCCATCGCTTCCAATATGAACTATTTTATATTTGAAATTTACATTAAAAACTGATGTTTTAGTTTTAGTATATTCCCTACATGTTAAATATTCGCCTACTTCGTATTCATCTTTTCTATTTTCTAATTTTCTATTTTCATTTGAGACATTTTTACAAGTTGTATTTAAAAATGCTATGTTGTTGTTAGAATTGCTTATGTCAGTTGTATATTCGAAATATTTTTCAATAACTTTCATAATAGGTAATTTATTTTCAAAAATATCAAATTTAATATTTCTTAGTTTATCCTTATCTTCCTGTGTGTTAAGTCTCTTACATTCTTTTAAGAAAATATTATATTCAAAAATGTTATCTATAATATTATCAGTATATAATTCATAGTCTCGAGTATTTGTTATCTCTTGAACTGGTTTTAATTGCTTGGTGTCTCCCGTTGCTATTATAATTTTGTTGTGTTTATTCTGCTCTACAAATTGTTTTATTCTCCAATATATATTTAAATTACTGAAATAAATTTCATCAAATACGATTACATCAAATTCTGTAAAATCAAATGGTTCTAATTTTGCATCGCCGTAGTTTATTCCAAAAAACTTATTTATAGTCATTGCTTCACCTTCGAATGCCTGTAATAATTTATTAGTAGGACAAATAAATATTACCTTATATTTTTTATCAACCATTTTTTGACATATATATGATTTTCCTGTGCCCGGTAGTTCGCCCCTGATCATAATAGGGTTATTCTGTTTAACAATCTCTATAATGTTATCAGTGTCGTATTCATCTTTAATATCAATAGTTTTACTTTCATGAACTGGTATTTTTATTAGATCATTCTTAACAACTTCATATTTTACAGTAGGAAGATTAATTTCATTGTCTCGCCCAGAAACTTTCCAACCTCCTATATCATTATGAAATTCTAATAATTGCTTTGCTTTCTCTACATTGTATGAATCAATTACAAAAGCATCGGTTTTCACACTATATACATTAATATCGTTGATTATTAATTTGTAAATGTCTTGGTTCATTTTAAAATTATGATGTTGCATGAGTAGTTCTTTAATATATCTATAGCCGTTTCTTAACACTGCTTTATCCCTTAATTTTAATATATAATATGATGCTTTTATATTTCTTTCATCTAGTTCACGTGTATACTCTTCATACTCATCCTCACGCTCTTCGTCTTCTGTACCTATACGTGATAACCTATGAATTTTGCCTTCTATCTGTGATAACTTATGAATTTTGCCTCCGTATTCTGTTTGATAATGGATTGCTTCATCAATACTCTTAAACAAAATGCTTTGATGTGCGGTAGCCTCTCCCTTCTCTAATAATCCAAAATTGACATTTGCTATTAATTTTTTACTTAGTATATCTATGTCCCTATCATCATCATCATCATCATCTTCATCTATAGTAGTTTTCCAAAGTTCATTAACCATATCCTTATAGTTTGTTTTATGAATAAACGAAGGTTGTTTATAATATAATACTTTAATATTATATTGATTAATAAACTTTTTTAAAAACTTACCATAAACTAAATTATATTTTTTATTAAACATTAAGCCCTCTTTATTCCCCAGTAACGTTTTTGTCATGATGAATTCAACTTCTTCTTTTGATTTAAATTTTAAACTTTCCTCCAGAAGATGTTTACGTTTAATACGTTCCATACTGTATTTATTTGGTATATTCGGATAGTTAACTTCAATATAATATAATGTTAGATCGTGGAGTTCATCAATATTAATTGCATCATTGTATTCTTTCCAATTGTCAAACTGATTAAAAACTGGTATTTCAGTAATATCTATGAACCCCTTTGTAAATGCCTTATTTTCATCGATTTCAGTTTTACACATTAAATTAAATTTATCCCATAATAATCCCGAAGGTGCTACAGTCCTTGTTTCGTTTAATATTTTTATATCAATGTCATTATAAAAAGATTTGTGAGATAGAATAAATAAAGATTTATTAAAATTAAACATTGCTTTATTCATATTGTTGTACATAGTTTCATTATCTGCTGCGATCCAACCATCGCTGGATGATTTAGTTAAATTTTGAGTCTTTATGATATATGTTATCTTGTTAAATTTGACTCTAATTTCATCAATAATACCTGTGTATTTAATTCTGGGTTCATATCCAATATTTATCAACTGGAAAAATATTTCTGCCAAATTATTATCTTCGGGTACTAAATATACTTCCCTTGTTTTATCATCAGTTTTTATTTTGAGTATATCATCTATACATTTAATCATTTTGTATTGCGGGGGTTCCTCTCTTTCATTTATATAATAATCAGTGTGTGCCTTTATAGTGGGTAGTTTTGATATTACTTGTTTTTGTTGTATTTTGCTTAAATCGTGGTTTAATGTATAAATATGGTTATTTTTCACCATAGCGTAAAATGTTTTAATATGACGGTTTCTTATTTTTGGGTTATATTTGTAAATAAGTTCATTTACAAAATTAAAAATTCTAACTTGAATATTAAACTGCTTAAATACTGCCTCCATTTCTTGAATGGTTGCTCCTACTTCCACAAAATCAGTCCTACCTATGATTTCAATAATTTTATCTCTGGTTAGTCTGTTGCGGGTTCTTTCATTCATGATTGTATCACTGTAAAAATCAGTTAATGAATTTATCCAACATTCATTTTTAATATAATTGCCTTGTTTAATTGCCTTTCGTATAGTGTCCTCACTCATTTTTAAATGTGTATATATATATATATGCATGGAAAACGGATACGTTAGATGCATCTCTTAAATTTTCTGCTAATATATCAAACTTTTCACCTGATTTATTCATCATCTCCACGGACAATATTTTTATACCATCTAAGCCATATTCCTGATTTTCTAAATGTTCCATGTGTTTGGCAAACTCCTCGTCGTGTTTCATTATTTTTATTATTTTTGTAAATTCTGGATTTATTTGTTCCGTCTCTCCAAAATCAGTATCCATCGAAACACCTGTTTTTTTCAAAATTCTCTTGCGGATAAATTCCTTAGGAAATTCTTCTCCTACTATTTGAACTGTAGCACTTAATCGCTCATAGTTCCAAAGATAATAATACTTACCAAATGCTTTAAAAGCGGGTTTTGATTTCATTTTCTCCTTATCACCAATTATATAAAGGTCATACATAACAAAATATGTATTTCTCTTCTTCCTTCCTCTTTTCTTATATTCTTTGCCTTCTTCTTCTTCCTTCTTCGATCTTGTTTCTGTCATTCTTTGATTTAGTGGTTTTGTATCCTTGATCTTTTTGATATTATCTTTGTATTTTTGACATGCTTTGTCATAAACCTTTTTATCAGTAGATGTTAAACCTTTGATATAATTTTCTGCAGTTGCTACATTTGATAACTTCCTTTCAGTATAAAGTTTAACGATCTCATCAACCCTTTTTTTAGTTGCATTATTTGCGTTCTGTGTTGAATTTCTTTTGAGTTTATTTAACTCGTTGATATTACGTTGTAAAAACTTACTCATACTATAATCTATATATTTATATTATAAAAATATTTCTTTAAATAACTTTTTTACAAGAAAACTTTTTATAATAAAAAATCTATATATTTTTAAACTAAATATTTTATTCAATATTTAGTTCAAAACCTCGTTTTGTTTCTGTGTCATTAGCTGTAAGTGTTTTTTACTTGTTCTATGCCTTGCTATGCTACTTCTTACTGAATAGCAACCGCATTCACATAAAATTGGTTCTACCTTCTTGGCGTTCAACATTTCCTTGTGTGTTTCCTTATATTTTTTGTCGCGCTCTTTAATCTCCTCCTTGTGGGTTTCTCTGTATTCTTTGCCTTTGGTTTTGATTTCATCGCGGTGCTCATCATAGTATATTTTCATGTTTTCTTTTCTTGTCTTTTTTGTTCTCTCATAATACCGCTTGTCCCAATCTGCCTTAACTCCTCCAGGAATATATTTATTAACGCAATCGTGATTTTGAATGTAATATCCTTCACGTGCTCTTAATTCATCTCTATTGTCACAAGGGTAGTTTTCAACAAGTTCAATTTTACAGGTCTCTACACCATATTTATTCAATATTAGTGCAGATGCACAACCATTAGATTTATATATTGAGCGGTGATGTTCAAGTCTTTTATATAAGGGTTGTATTGTTGAACCAAAGTAGCACTCATTATATCCAATATCCACTATCTTATAAATTTTGCCCTTTTCATACCTATTAATTTGCATATATATATATATAACTTAATATATCTTTAAATGTCTATTTTAAGTTGAAACTTTCAGCAACTCAAAACGAAGATAAGGGCGAGTATGACCATTTACATAAAAATAAGTTTGTCCTAATTTCTTTTCAATTTTTTCTACTTCGTGAATTGTAGGTAGCCAATTCGACACCCTCTCCTTATCTGTAATCCCTTTCTTTTTGTAAATCTTAACTTTATCTGCAATTGATATCTCAGGATATTTACGGGTTCTGGTTGCTTCGGTTGCCATTTTCATTTTTACTTTACAATTGTTTTTCTCCTTCAATGCTTCCACTGGTGTCATTCCTATGCTTGAATGTTCCATTTTATTATTATAAGTTATTAATATTTCAAAATTATAATCTATCCATTGTATATTGTCCTTCCCCTTCTTTTCATCTGCTTCAACTCTTTTATAAAGCATATCCTTGTAGGTTTTTATAAAACGTTCTGCAAAATTAGGATGTCCTCTTGTGCGGTATAATTCTATTCCTTCTTCTTTGAAATAATCTTCAACTGTTTTATTATATAAACTGCCTTCCTCGTCGCTATAAATAATTTCTGGTTTGCCTTTCATTTTCTGCATTCCTTCCATTACTCCCGCTAATATGTCAGGCGGTTGTTTTGATTTAATAGGTATTACTGTAGAATATCTGGTAAATATATCAATTAAAACCATCCCTACTTTAAATTTTTGATTGGGTATGTCATTAATAAAAAATAAATCTAATTGAAATTCAAAGTATGGATGTGGAGCAATAAATGAATTTTTGCCTCTTAATTGCTTCTTCTGTTCTATGTTCTTTTGAAACCATTCTTTAACATCATTTAAGGTTATGCTTTGTTCCTTTTGTTTAGCATCCTTATAGGTTGTTGTGATACTTCCGTATCCTGATTTATCATAATATATTTTACTAATTATATCATTTTTATTAATATTTGCCATATTAATAAAGGTGATATTTTTTTAACATTTTATTCAAAATCTTCAGCACTATTTAAATATGCTTCGTACTGTTGTTGTTTTTGGTTACTCCTTTTAGTCTGCGGTTTGATATCTTTGATACTTGGGTATGAACTAAATATCATATTTTGTATTCTCTCGCTGATTTCTATTTCTTTTGTATAGTGCTTATAAATATTTTGTCCTACATCATTAAAAAGGATATTGGAAAATGCATTATCTTGCTTATTGAAAATGTGTGATAATATTATTTTGAATATGGTTAACGTGTTCGAAATATTATTTTCAATATATCTAAAACAATCCCGTCTATTCTTTTGGTTTTTTGGTATGTCATCATCATTCTTATACTCATCAAAAAATCTATCTACTAGACCATTTTTATATGTTTCTATGTATTTTATTTCAACTGTTTTATAAATTGGTGTATCGCCTAAATCTACTCCAGCACTTACAGTTTTAATATTTCCTTTGTAGTATAATTCATAACAGTCCTTTATTCTGTTGTGTATGTCCCTTGTGTAATTATGCCTTTCTTTAACATCCTTTAATAACTTGGATTTGATAAATTTGAATGTCGGAAATTTATATAATTTTGTAAAATAGTAATCTTTGATGTTGTCTGTTGTAACAGTTGTGTCTTCTTCCTTTTCATTTTCAATTATTTCAGTTAGTTTGATGAATTCTTTTGACTTATTACAAGTGTCAATATTTACAAATGTGTTCAACTGTTTTAATCTTTTGCATTTATAACATTCTTTATAATTATATTTGCATATGTGTTTAATAATATTTTCTGATAAGTTAGTTTTATATAATTGAATATTATTATAACTAAATTTACATTCTTTACACATTCCAATTTTTCTATTTATCGTTCTTTTAATGTCATTTATATTTATCTGATTTAAGAACTCATTAATTATTTCTTCCTGCTCAATCTCACTGAACATTTTCACCATATAATTATAATACATAATATTTCTTTAAATACTTTTTTACAAGAAATATTTTTATAGTAACAGTTCTATATATTTTTATATTTTTCCTAAATTTATGGTTTCAAATCCCCCCGGGTTAGGGTTTTCGAATCCCCCGGGTTAGGGTTTTCGAATCCCCCGGGTTAGGGTTTTCGAATCCCCCGGGTTAGGGTTTTCGAATCCCCCGCGAATCTGGGGGTTTCCGCTAAACACCACCTAATTTAAGGATTTTTGGGCAAATCCCCCCGGTCAGGGTTTTCGAATCCCCCGCTCTGGGGGTTTCAAAACCTAAAACCCAAAAAATGCACCACATATTTATTAAAATATTTAAATTTTAATAAATATTATTTAAAATATTTAAATTTTACTGAATATTATTTATTCAACTGTTATAATTTTATATGTTTGCGCCTTATATTTTCTGGGTTTTGTATTCTGTAAATCTTCTGGTTTATTTTCATAATCAATATCTTTTAAATTAATTTCTCCATTTTCTGCCATCTTGTCTAATTTCTTTCTTCTGTGAAATCTTATAGCACTTGCCCTTTTGGTGTCCATAAAGTCCTTTTCGTGTCTCCTTCTTTGATAATATAATCTGTTATATAGTGCCAGTTGCTCCTTTATTTGCTCTAATGTCATATCTTCAGGTTTAATACTCATTGTATTATATATTATATTATACTTTAAATACATTTTACAAGATTTTAAAACTATATATTTTTATTTGTAAAGTTTAATATCACTTCTCGCATAAATATTATTTAGACTTGTCTTTTTTCTTTTTCTTTTTAAAAACTTCATTTTCCAAATACTCTACACGATCGATTAGTTTTGATAATGCATCCCAACTAATACAAGCCATACGATCATAACACATCGTTAAGTATTCTCCCGAATCATTTACAATATTATATTTCGGATTTGTGTATTGTTGAACATCTTGAGCAATCCATCCTAATTCAGTTTTTTTAGTTTTTTGATTTTTAACAAATGTTTTAATCTTAATTTGTTTTACCATATTTACAGTATCATCTTCTACATCTTCTATATTATCTTTCAGTCTCTTATCGCTACTTAAATTAAATCCGTTAAATGATGAAAATTGAGTATCATCCAATTGTAAATATTTAGTGCCATCAATATAACTATCAATAGTTGTTGATGCTTCTAATCTTAAAACAGCATCACTATTTAAATGTCTCAAATTGATTTTATGAGCAATTCCAAAAGTCATATCACCGTCAATAGTCCAGTCGCCTCGTAATTCGCTATTACTTCCACTATTCAAAATAATTTTATTATCAGCATATGTTGAAGATAATCCAACAACCAAATTAATAGAGTTTGACGTGTTGCTATTCCTGATTATTAAATCATTTGTATCGACATACATTTCAGCATTATCAATTATTAGTTTTGATGTGTTGCCAAATTGAACATTGCCACTCGGTGAATTTTGTAATAATAAAGTATTTCCTGATACTGACTGAACTTGATTGACTTCAACCTTTTTACCAGACGCCATTGTTAAATCGCCATTTGTATATACATCACCTAATACATCAACTGGTTTATTGAATATGGTTTTTGATACAGCACCGTCGCACATAAAATATTGATTAGAAGAATTAGTAATATCGCCAACACTAACAGCAACAAAATTATTATGCGCCATATATAAACCTTCTGTAGCATCTGGTGTATATCTTCGTATTGAACCATTATTATTAAAATTTAAATATGAACCATTGTTAAGACTTATTGCACTGTCTGTTCCTATAAACTGGACAGCGCTTGTAAATCGAGCTTGCCCAGCACAATTTAAAACATAATTAACAACGCCAACTGCCCCTAAACCGAATCGATCTTTTATCCATACACGACCAACATTAGCATCTCCGATTTGCGTTTCCCAAACGCCTCCTGAGCTTGACATCCACATTCTACCATCTCTATTAATATTAAATTCACGATTAAACATTTGAAAAGTCATTTGTAGTCCTAAATTTGGTGAAGGGGTACAGCTAAACTTATTACATATTATAGAACCAGTAGTAAGCATGTTTAAATCACTGTGTAAAGTTGCATTATCGCTAAAATTAATAGCACCTGCTACTGATTGAGCGTTAGTATCTATTTTATCTAACTTTTGTAAATCTGCTGATATTAAACTATTTATTGTGTTTGAATTTTGAGTTATTAATACATCTTGTATATTATTATCTGATATAATTGAAGCAAATGTATTACTGTAGGCTGTGTTAGTATTGAATAAATTAGTATCATTTGTATATAATGTTAATACATCTGCTTGAATAGTTGTTTTTTCTGCTGTAGTCCAAGAAGCACCCGCTCCTGCTTGTAAATCTGCTATATCTGTAAGAATGGTTGTTATTGTGTTTCCGTGTCCTGTTATGTTATTAATGTTTGTGTCAATTAATGATATATGCGATGTTATTGTAGCATTTAAATTACTGATTAAATGTGTATTCGAACTAATGTTATTAAAATTAGAATCAAGTTTAATTGTATTTGCTGATATAGTCGGTAGTATTGAAGTTATGGTTAATCCGTGTGCTGTTATATTATTAAAGTTGCTTGTAATTGTTGCGTTTTGATTTACTTGTTCATTAAACATAGTTGTTGATGTTGCGTTTAACTCAGTAATATCTAACATATTGGCATCTATCTTATTTTTCTGTGCTAAAATAAGAACATCAACTTCTTCAATTGTATAACCTCCACCTAATGATCCTGCTGTGTCTGCTAATTCTTGTTTTGTAGCATAAACACTGCTTAACGTTGATGGTTCTGTTGAATTTATTAATACTAATTCACTTGCTACAATTCTACTTGAGCCGTCCAGTGATAATGTTGAAAACATAATTATTATATAGTAGGTTATATAATAATTATATTTTATCTTTTCTTTCCTCTTGAACCAAATATACCTTTATTTAATGCATTATATTTTTCTTGCTTCTGTCTCAAATATTCATTTTGCAATAATTGGTAATGCTGTGCTATATTGTGTAGCGGGTTTGGAGGCGGTTGTGGTTGCGATCTTCTTGGGGGCGGGGTGTTCGCTATTATATTATTTTGTTGCGGTTGTGGTTGTTGATTTTCTTCGTTGTACGCTACTTCGTTGTATTCTACCTTTTGGGGTTTTGCTATTGGAACTGCTTTCGGTTTAGGTTTTATAGGTTTAGTTTCTAATGGTCCTTGGCAATTGCGTTCGTGGCTGTATCTGTATGATTTTAATGTTAAAGTTTTGGCACATTTTGGACAGGTTATTTTCTTTTCATTGCGTGCTTGAGTTTTTGAGTTGTTTTTAAGAGGTTCTACATGTTTTATTTCTTGCGTTGGTTCTATTGGCATGTCTGCCTTTGGTGCTTCTTCTTCAATTGGTGGTAATTCATTTACTGGTGCGTCTGCTTCAATTGTATTAGTAATTTCAGGTTCAACTTCTGACATATATAATATATATATTATATATTTTGTCTAAAAATTGTCATTTTTTGTCTATATGGACAAATTGAGAAATATTAATATTCATAATTTAATATTATTAATTTGATATTTAGGGGTTTATTTAGTTGTCTAATTGAAAAAGCAAGGAGAACTGTATGGGTACGCCGTGAAAATCAATAACTTCGTTTCTTGAGGTTGTAATTTTAAAGTGTAGTCTCTTAATATTTTTACCGCCTACATCAATAAAATCTGCATATATAGGTGACGTGTAGTCGCTAATGACTCCGCCTAGTTGTTGGTTAATTTGAACTTTTTTTATTACTGAACTACTAAAATTATTAGGTGCTGAATATTTGTAGTCGCTTAGTTGAGGTGAGTTAATATATACATTCTGAAAAGGAACTAAATTAAAGTATCCACTTAACCAAGATGACGCAGGATCATAGGCAATATAATTACTTAATAAATAATTAATAGATTTTGGTCTTAAATTGTCATATTCAAACTGTCCTCTGTTCCATTCGCCATTTACATAAGTTTCTAATTCTTCATCTGTAGGTATTTTGATTTTGTAAGTTAGGGGGTCATTTAATTTAAGTTCCATTTTGCGTTCGCTTTGTCCATATACTGTTAAGAATAAGTCAGGCACAATATCATTAAATGCCGTGTTTAATTCTGATTGTATTTTAAATGATAATTGATTGGCATAATAAATTTCACCGGATACATCAACGGCAGTGCTTCTTAATAAGACATTGGAACTATTATATAACATAATATAGAAGCGTTCGTAAAACCCTTTCTCTGTTGTATAAAACGGAGTGCTGAATGAACACTCTGTCACGAACATTTTTGTTCTTGGTGGAATTTCAAAGTTTTGGTCAAGTTCTATAATAAAATCGCTGGTAGAATTACTTTCTTGCAATCTGTAGGCACTATCAACATAGATTTTTTTTATATGTTAACCTATCACTCATAAATATAATATACAATAGAAATTATTATATAATTATTATTATATGATAGGAAGACAATTATTATTAGGTGCTATTGAAGGCAGATCGCCTACGCAAATGATGGCAGGCGTAGCAAGTGATAAAGCTTATACTGCAGGTAAGGATTTAATAGAAGATGTATTTTTTAACCATAAAAAGAAATTGGAAGACAAAATAGGAGGTTTCAATAAACATTTTGATAAGCAAATAATGAAACATAAAACACGATATGCTGAAGAAATTAATGTTCAAAATAAAAATAAAATTGATGATGTCAAGGGTTTAGACGCCGCGTATTCAAATGTGAATGGAATAACAAGAATAGGTAACACATTATATATTGGTGGCACTGGTGCTAAAACGGGACTAAATCACAAAGTCAATGATGTAATTGCAGATTTGTTTTTTATTCCTACTCATAATGTTCAATTAAGCGAAAGGTATAAAGACGCAATGGAAGAATTAAGGAAAAATCCAGATGTGAATAGAATTGTTGGACATAGCCTCGGTTCATCCGTTGTTCAAGAAATCAACAACAGACACGGCAACAAATATGCTAGTACTGTTTATTCATCACCTTTTGTATCAGGAACTAACCAGCAGAAAAACCCGCGACACCTACGATTTAGAAATCGTGGAGATGTAATTGCGGCATTTGATGACGCAGCGATAACTGGAGAAATAGAAAGCAATAATTTATTAGATAAACACAGTTTCAATAATTGGACAGGACAAGGTATGACTGAAATTAATCCTACTACGGCAGTTTCAAACGGGTTTAATCCTAATTCAACACCAGAACAATAAATAAATAAATATATATATATATAACTTATATATGAGTATTGATGCTGAGAAATGGGACAATGATGTTGAATATGCTTATGAAAGATTGATAGAGCGAGAGAAAGAGAAAGAATACAAAATATCAAATAGTAAATACGAATGTCATTGTGGCAAGGAAGTGTTAAATAAAGATAAGGAAGAGCACGAAAGCAATGATTTAAATCATTTATACTACAGAAAAGGTAATATTGAAGGACTTATAATAGGCATGTATAGTGAAATTATTAATTATGAAAATGATTACTTAAAATTACATCCAGAAAATAACAAAATACATTATACAGATTATAGTAGAGTTGATTATACCGACTTTTTAAAAGAACAAGAAGAAAAGAAAATTCCATTAGATGAAGATGATTTAAGTTATTTGTATAAGTATAGAGACGAATTAGAAGATTGTATAAAGCGTGTAAATGAACTAACATTATCTCAATAATATTAATAATGTATAGAAACAAAGACAAACAAAACAAAATTCCATTAGAGAAGAAACTGACAAAAGAACCGTCAAAATACGATAAACAATATAAGAATTTAGATTATGATACTATAAAAGATATAGTTGATACAAAAAACAATTTTTTAATAAATACTATAAAAAATACAACTTCAAATAATTCTACTACAATGCTTTCACATAAGAAAAATATAAAAATAAAAAAATAAAATCTAAGTTTATCATATATAAGTAATGGATAATATAATCGCCGAATCAGAAACTACAATGATTAACTCGCTAAATTTTGGACTTCCAGAAACAGCACAATATATCACAGACCGACGACACGTTAATTATTTTCCATCGGGTAGTAATGTTTATAACCCGAAAGCAGGTAATAAACAAATTAGATTTCATATATCAGGTGAAGACAACACATATATTGATTTATCTTCTATTCGTTTATTTGCCAATCTTCAAAACACCGACGGAACACGAAGCCATTTTTTACGCCCGTTAGGTAATTTGTCATCCTTCTTCAGTCGTTATAGATGCACTGTCGGAGGCCAGCAAGTTCAGGATATTATTGAATATAATAGACATTGCGAATTGTATAATTCTTTTAAAAGTCAAGATGCCAGAGATATGGACGATTTAGAAGGTGGCGCTAATCCTCGTTGGGATGATGACTGGCGGCACACATATGCTACTGGATTGGCAGAATTCATTGATGTCAATACACGAACCAATCCCGCTGCCAGCCCTGTGGCAACAACATTTCCAACTACACGAGACCATAACAATTGGGGAGATTTAACAGCACGATATACTCGCCATTCGGTAGCAGGAATTCCCGGCGCTAATGGTTATATGCGATTAGGACATAAACCGGTATGCGGACTGTTAGAAAGCAATTATTATTTACCTCTTCGTTATGCTCCCCTTGAATTGGAATTTACAATTGTATCAGACGAACATGCGCCAGTTATTGCACCCTTTACCGTTACTAATGTCAATACTCAAAATGATGCCAAAGGTTATTATTTCACAACTGGAGATACCAGCACCTTGTGGGAATTAAATAATGTAATTATACGCGCCGAGGTAATCCAATTGGACAACACGGTTAACAATAATATAGTGAAACATTTGTTAGAAGGTCAAAGTTTGAAATTAGTATTTCCAATGTATCACACTATGACGCAATCATTCAACGCGGCAGGAACTGAAATTAATATGAATATTGTTAAATCCGCTTCTAAATTAAATGGTTGTTTCATTACATTGTATCGCCCACCAAGAGCAGGTGCAGATGCTGATAATAATGATTACTACAGACACGATAATTATATTTATAAGAGATGGAACTATTTTTACAATCCTATGATTAACTCCCGTATCTTTGACGGTGCTGACCCAGATGGTGCTGGTCGTGAGCGTTTCCAAGGTAAAGGTTTTCAAGATAAAGATTTAGATTTGACTTGGCAATTACAAATTAATAATAAGAAATATCCAGAGTTTGAATGTCAATCAATGGCAGAAACCGCATATTATTTAAAACGAACATTAAGTTATATGAACCCTGATCAAGATGCCTTTAGCATTTCCTACAAACGCTACAGAGAAGACAAGTTCGTTATTGGGATTTCATTTGAGAAAATGGCAGACACTAATTTTACTGGACAGAATACGAAAATGGGTGGTTTACTCGTTTTTAAATTGAAAGGGTCAAACAAGTCATTTACGGCCGATGAAGATGTGCGAGAATTATTTGTACATATGATTTCGGAGTCTGTTCTGGAATTAAGAGAGTCGGGTAGCATTCTTTACGATTAAAATTAAAATCTATGATAAATATATAATGTATAAGTTTCATAAACGAAATAATTTAAAAAATAAAGGTAAGATATTTTTACAATCCTCACAAATTAAATATAGTCCATTTGATCTAAAAGATACAGAATATCTAAAACACCTACACGAACAAATGAAGTTAAGAAACTCACAAGAAGCATCGGTAGCATTAAGGAAAAAGATTGACGAAGGAAATAAGAGAGCAAACTATGTAAATGAGCTGGATAGAATGATGGGCGAAATATATCGTCCTAACTTACCACACGCAACAAAAGAACATTTAAATAAATGGTATGAAGATACAAAAAAGTTAATATTTACTTAAAATATATTGATATAGATTAAAAATATGTTTCACAAAAATATTATTAACAATAAAATCTTATTATTAATAACATTTTTCACAAAAATATCAATATAATATTTTCTAATTAATATTATATCAATATGGCAACTACAGCAAGTTTAGAATTAATAAACCCATATGCAAAATTTGGATTGAAACGACGCCCCACTTATGAAGAAATTGTAGGTCTATTTGGCGAAAATGATTTAATAATTGGAAAACTACCTAACAGAGATGCTACATTTTTTAAAGCAAGTCCTCAAGGCAGTTTTTTTGATGGAAGCGACCACTTAGAATTATTGAAAGACCAACAAATGAGAATATTAGACAGGCAAATGAGAGAGATAATGATGAGACGGGAAGCACACAGAAACGGACACACATATGCAGTTCAAAAGATGGATGCAGATACACCACAGCATGCAAACGACCAAGCAATAGCAGACGAATATGATTTTTCAACACCACAACAAACGACAAGACAACACGAGGCAATGGTAGATACACAATTACAAGATATAGCAACTGCAACAAAGCGGAAAGCGGAAGAAGTAGGCAGAGCGATGGCATCAAATTTAGGAGAGATGGGCGGGACATTATTTCATAAAATGGTGGCAAACAGACAATCAGCACCAACAGAACCACGACAAGCGCCAGCAGGTGGAGCAGTAGCAGACGACCAGCAAACAATGCACGTAGAAGATGTTGAACAATCACCTCAAGTAGTAGATGACAATGTTGACGCGACACCAGTTCAACAAGCAACAAGTACATCAAGTTCAACAGCCCAACAACCACCACCATTGCCAATGACGCCATTATTTAAAACAACAATAGATAATACTATTAGTCCCGCTTACTGGAAAGACAACCCTAATTTTTAACAGTAAATGATATTAAATTTCAGTTTTATTTAAGAGGAATTCAAGTGCCAGAAGAAAGCGAAATACAAGAAGAATTGAAACAAAAGGGAAGAGGCAGGGTGAGAACATACAAAGAATATTTAGTGGATATGATTTTAGAGACTATTGATAATGGCGGATGGATAGCAAATTTAAGCAGAGGTAGAATAGAAGAACTCAAGGCAAGTTTTAAGGGTAAAGGTAAGAAGAAATAAACATATAAATGATAATAATAATAATAATAATAATGATAATATTAACTAAAAATATACTGAAAAGAAAGAAGCAGAAGTTCAATGATAATTATGATCACGACGACAGTTTTTCAATACATAACCTAACAAAACCAAACACACCAACAACAACACAACCACCGAAAATGATGAAAAAGGGCATACCGAGAGAATTTATTGACATTGCAACCAATACAGATACAATCGCCACAGAAACCAGAGAGACTCAAGAAAAGTTATATAATGATGCAAATCAACAATTAAATATGACATTTGAAGCGTTTAAGGTAAAGGAAAACCAAGATAATATGTTTACAATAATGCTTAAAAACTTTTGGCACAACACATACAAAAGACATGAACCAACAAGAACGCAAGCAACACAAACACTGAAAAACCAACGCGACACAATGGTGTCAGCCTTTACTAAAATGCTCGACAACAACAAGCCACCAGAACCACCGCCAAAGAAACCACCAGACGAGGAGGACAGCGACGAAGAAGAAAAAATATTCAAACTGACAAAAATGATAGAAATAATGCTACACAACGGCGCTACAGTAGCAGATATAATATTAAACTTATCACATAGCGCAATTGCAACAACAATAAATATCGCAGATTTAGTTAATCAAATAACAGCAGCAAATGCACAAGGTAGCAGTAGCAATTCATCAAATGAAGCTATTAGTGTTCATAGTTCGCCACCTATTACTGTTCATAGTTCTTCATCTGAAAGTCCAACAGAAATACCAGCACCAACTGAAGACAAAGAAGAAGAAGACGGAGAAGAAAAACAAAAATATAATGTTGAAAAATTAAAATCTAAATAATATTATATATAATGGGTTCAAGTAAATCAAAACCAGTAGAAATTGATGATGAAGAGGCTATTAAAGTAATAAAAGATATAGATGTAAATACGATAAGTGAAATGTCAAGAATTGATATTCTACAAATAAATTCATTGAAAGCAATAATAAATAAATTAGAAAAAGTTAATGAATGTAAAAAAGATAAAACATATTATAAATTTCCTGCCTTAAATTTATGTAGCCATTCTTTATTCTAAATTGATAATATTAACATACATTAATATTATTAATTACTATCATAATCTGTCATTTCACTTTCGGGTAATTTTGTTGAGGCGTTGCTACACATATCATCTATTAAATCTTCTTCATCAACAAAATTATTTTGAAATCTTAATAATTCCTCGTCTGTTGGTCGTCTTTTTAACACTTTATAAAGTTTATGTATCCAAGAATTAGTATGAAAATTGTAATTACCTCTACGATAAAATCCACCACATCTACATAGTTTCATTAGCATATATATTAAATTAGAATATCTTTATTCATCATTTGTAATTTGAAATGCCTGTTCAAATCTGATATGAAACATTTTGTTAATGTCTTTAGCATTCATATTCACGTAGAAGAAACTATAAGGTGTGTCATTAACGGCTTGATGATACATATCTAATAATTGCTGTTTATCAACAATGGCGCTATTTTCTTCAATAAAACTCATTAGTTCTGTAATGTTTTTGAGTCTGAAAATGTATAGTGAAGAAGCATTAACACGAATTATATTTGCGATTGATTTATATTTTTGTAAAGAACAAATAACATTGATTGCATCGTGCCTACCTCTTGTAAATAAACCGTGTAATATTTTAGAATATCTTAAAAACTTGGGGTCGTCGCTGAAATCATCAATCACGATTAATATTGAATGTAGTTTCTTTATCTTTTTAGACTTCATATAGTTAATAATTTTCTTCTGTCTTTCAATTACATTTTCTATATCAATTGGATTGTAATTGTCAAAATAAATTTGTTCTTTTTTCATCATCTACATGTAGTTCATCCCTAATATACTTTTTAACTTCTGTAAAGGTTGGATCGTTATGAACACTGGGTGAAAATATATATATTCTTGCAAATGAATTTCTATAAACATTCAATATTAAATTTTGAATAAGGACAGTCTTACCGCCTGTCGAACTCGCAACTATAATACTTCTAAATGGTAATTTTGGCACGTGCTCATATTTAGATTGTTTGAATTCATATTCAGTTATGTTTATTGGCTTTATTATTGGAACATCTGACATAATAAAATAATATTAAAGTTATTTAGAAAATATTTTATATTTATTATTTTATATGAATAGAAGCTATTCAGATTATATTGATATAATAGATGAAGTAGAGAATTTAGAACAAGTTGTTATAACTGATAATAGATGCAAGAAAATATGCTATTTTGTTTTAGAAATAATTAAGTTTGTGATACAATATATCAAAAATAAAAATGTAAATATTAATATAAATGGGAAGAAAGAAAAAGAATAAGACTGAACCAGTTGTTTCTTCAACTGATGAAGAAAAAGAAGTTGTTAAAGAAACATCAGTTATTGAGTTTGCTTGTCCAATGTGTAAAAAGGTGTTAGAAATGAAAAATGAATTAGAAATACAAAAGAAAGGACACTGTAAATGTTCGTGTATTCCAGCCAGTTTCAAAATAAGTAGAAATGATAAGAAAATGAATATTGATAAAACTAAAGACAGTATCAACTTAGAAACAGATGTTCATAATATTGCTATACGCTTTGGGAGGGGGGTTACTCCATCCGATAATGGCGATAAGGAAACTCAGGAAACTATACGCGAAATGATGAAAAAATAATAGTTAAAATTATTTCTATTATTATTTATAATGCAAGATGTTATAAATAATATTATTAAATTCATTGATGTAAAAGAATTGAAATTAAATAATTTTATTGAAGAATATAACGAAAATGATATATTAATTAATTTTGTTAATGACTTTAGAAATAGTAAAATTGATTTTAACATGTTTTATAATTCTATTAATTATGCTGATTTATTTGAACAATCAGATTTAAAATTCTATTGTAAAAGAATATATTCATATACTTTAAGATTTATTGCTAATTATGATAATAAAAATGCTATTCAGTTTTATGAAATTACATTGAGAAAAATGAATAATATTTACAAAAATAGTAACATTAATGTTGTTAATGTGTTTGAATGTATTAAATGTTTAATAATTTATATTACAGATAATATTGAAAAGTTTCATAAATATTCAAAATTTAGAAAAACTATTATTTGTAATTTAATTGGTAAATTGAATAATAATTTAACGAGTTACACAATAACTAATTTTGAATTGACTTATAATGATATATGATTTTGTAAAATAAAAGTTTAGTTTTAAAAGTTTTATTTTATAATATAATATATATATTTACATGGATGAAGGATTAGAAAAGATTGTTAAAAAACTGAACAAGGTTTTAGAACAGAATAAGAATATTTTAGAAATCTTGCAAGAAATGGAAAAGAAGAAACCTTTAACAAACAGTTATCAAAGTAAAGAAGTAGATAGAACCAATGGTGAATATAAAAATAAAAGCAATATTTATTTAAACAAACTTAATAACAAAGAAATTAAAGAACCGAAGGCTTCAACTATGACATTTTATCAAATTGACTATGATGAAGATACGGGGGTTTATTCATAGAGAATATTATCTAAATATCTTTAATAATTGAGTTTGGGGTTTGCTCTTTTGTGTCATCACCCAGAAAACAAAGCAACTTACTGCTGATTTGCGTTTTCTTACCGCTGATTTGCGTTTGCTTACCGCTGAGTTGCGTTTGCTTACCGCTGATTTGCGTTTGCTTACCGCTGATTTGCGTTTGCTTACCGCTGATTTGCGTTTGCTTACCGCTGATTTACTTTACGTGAGGTGATTTAACGCATTGCCATAATGTTTATAATCATACTATAATAATAACATGTAAAATCTTATATGTTATAATTATACTGTACTTATGGTTTGTAAAGATTGAAATATTTTAATTTTCCTTAATTTGCTTGACTCTTTCAAAGTGCGTTGTTTGAACTTAAGTTATAAAATTCTATCTACCTAACCTTGCCCATAATATTTCTAAAAAAAATATGATTAAATATTGTAAGATAATTTATCATAATTTTTGGAATAGTATTTTTGAAAATTTATTTTTTTGCGAATTTATTTATTGAACACTTGTTTTGCTTTTTTAATGAATAAACTTAACCTTGCCCCTATATTTTTGAACATATTTTTATCATACATTTTGGAATAATATTTTTTAGGCATAAAAACTACCTAAAGGAATATGGGCATTAGAATATATGGAGGAAATTGTGAATAAAACATGTTCAAGATGTAATAAAAAGAAAACGGTTGATGAATTCACTGAACCCAGAAAATTATGTAATACTTGTATTGAAGACAAACGAGATTACAATAAATGTAAGAGAGAAGGAATTGAAAGAGAAAAGGAGGTGAAAGAACCTACCATACAATATAGATTAAGAAATTATCACTGTGAGATATGTAATTATGAACTAAGATTGTGTAAAAAAAATCAACACGTGCAGACAGAATATCATAAGGACAGATTAAGGAGAAAGGAGCACCCTGAAGAATTTGAAAATGAAGAAAAGCCACATCATAAAACAATGCTTGACGGTAAGGAGTTTTTTCATTGTAATAAATGCAAATTGTCAGTTATGTCTTCTCAATGGGGTAGGCATTGTTTATCGCTAGACCATTTAGGAAAGAAATTATATAAGGAGCGCCACGCCCAGTAAAACCTTATGATAAAATAGTTTATCATAAGGTTTTATCATAGGTGTTTTTTCATCATTTGGCGGGCGGGGCTCTCTCACGGGCACAAACTATAACCGAGCAAGCCCTACTCTAACTGTAAGTCCCTCTCCGTGGGTTATTGGCATTTTCTAGAGTGGTCCGTTCTATTCAGATACTGGACCAACTCAGACATTGGCATCTGAACAGAATGGGTGAACAGAATGGCAAGGGAGTCAACCCTTAGCCTTAGACTATTCATCGGCTGGGTCAACAGTAGGAACAGAAGAAAGCCCCCTCCCCCTGTACAATTTAGAGCCACACCCATTTTGGGCTTGAATTTTAAAAGGGAACCTCTCAAGAATGGTTGGTGGACATAAGCCCCCCCCCCCATGCAAATCAATGATGCAACCCTGACAAATTTCAGTTTGGCGAGACTAGTGCCTTGTGATGCAGAATGGATAAGGAGCCACTGACTAGAATTTTGAGATACATTTGGGTGCCTCCTGACGTTTTTTTGTTTTTTTTTGTTTCTTTTTCCAAGAGCAACCACCACCAGGATATTTGAGAGACATTAGGACCCGACTACAGGCACCCTGTGGTCGGTGTTTTTTCCTGCCAAGAGCAGCTCGAAGGGAAAGGGGGGTTGCTAGGGATACTGCCTAGGATGGTTTCTTGAAACGCCAAGACTCCCACCCCACCTAGGCAACCGGCTTTTAACTGGAGCTGGGGTCATTGCTTTGACTGGTTATCAAAGTCAGCTGGGGGTGTTTCCCTACCTATCACTCAGGGGTGTCTCTGATAGTAAAATCCTGCCGGAAGGAAGACCCCCGGGGAATGGTGCTTCCCCTGTACATGCCAATAAACCAATTAACCTCATAATTTTTGTGGTTCCCCAGTGGGAACGGACTTCCTCCATCCATCCACAGTACTCAGCGGGTGACAAACCAAGCGCTGGCCGGAGGCGAACCTCCAGCTGGTCGGCTCGGATCTGCTGATCCGCTTGGGGCGGCCTGAGGAGGTGCTACCGCGGCTCCTGGCGGAGGCGTGGCCTGCGGCGTGGGCCTTGGGGGTGGTTTGAATGGACCAATGGGAAAAGTGGTTTGGACCAATTTGGGTGTGAGTTTTTCTGCGGGTGCCCTTTGTTGGTTTAAAGGGACACCAAGACGAACCCCCACCCATTTTGGGGGGTTCAACGCCTTTTTGTTTTGGTCACATACCCATGTGGCGCGAATGCGCCAGGGCTCCGTGCTGGTGACCCAGGAGGAACCCACCTTTGAGGAGCAGGCCACGGACCGTGCCCTCCAAACGGGGCTTGCCGTCGCGGAGAATATGCGGTGGGAGTACGTGTGGGGCGCTACGCTGATCCTCGGCAAATTTCCAGCCGGTTCTTCAGACTTTTGGACCAGAGTTTGGAGGGATTTATGACATATCTTACTGAAAGTTTGGATCACTGTAGCAAGGGATCAACGAAAGACTGAGGATCCATAAGGATGACCTGCCCTTCCAAGCAGACCTCAAGGACTCTTCACTTTTTGCTGATCCAAGACCACATGAACTAGAACGGGGCGGTATGCGTGGGAGGTTGTGCAATCTAGTATTTCATTTCTTTGAAGTTGGTTTTAAAGAGCAAAGAAGACACGTTTTTGCGCTTAATTAGTGTCTTGTTGTATTCTTCCTTTGATTTTTTGCTGAACCGTTAACCCGCCGCCCCATGTGTCTCTCGGCGGGCTGGGGCGGAGGACATGCCAGACGTATTCACGGCTTTCAAGAACCAGGTGGCTCCGGAACTGAAGTGTGCCTGCAACCAGGTGCCTCCGGACTATCGCGATGCCCCCAAAGCAGAGACTGCCTTGAACATTCGCAGGCCGTGTTTTTCTTTTTCTCGGAATGCGGTGGGATTCTCCCCACTTCTGTGATACCAGACCTCTCTGGAGTCATTGGGAAGGCCTCCCAGTACAGAAGTGGAAAGGCAACTCCACCCTGCTCGCCAGTGCTTCATGGGAAAGACGAGGGGTCCCAGGATTAAATGGGAGACGTAGGGAACCTTGCCCTAAACTGTAAGTTATGACTCCGTTTTTTTTTTTTTTGTATGTCCCCCTGCTAAGTTAGGCAATTCATTTTTCCCACAACCTATTCGTACATGGCAGTGTTGTCATTTACCATCGGTTGGAGGACAAATTGAGGACCCCATTAATCAACCCGGTGGATGAATCGGAGGGTCCTACAAACCAACCAGGGCTCTACTGATCCTCGGTTCCCGTTGAAGCAACCCCTTCATTTCGCCGGAACGACCTCGTTCGCAGGTGCCTTGCGCCCTTGGGCTTTGGGTCGCTACCTTTGCCGGCTTTGGACTTCGGCTTTTTGCCGTGCTGGTCGGACCTTTCCTTTGGCGAGAGTGACTCGGCTCTCAATTCCCGAACTTCTGGACTTACTTTTGGGAAGCTTGTTTTGGTGGTGAGCAAGAGGCTTAGACTTGTTTGGACATACTTTTGGGTGGGTCACGTTAGTCGTAATCAACAGTTTACATCTTTGGGATATTTTTTTCGCCGATCCACTCAGGTGAGAGCGAGCCGGAGCTGCCTTTCGGCATCGCGGGCGGGGAATCTGCGGGCCAAAGGAGGCTGGAGGAATTCATGGGATCACCAATGGCCAGGTGCCTGGGCCATAGCTTTCCTCTTTGTATTTCCCGAACTTTCCGTAGCTTTTTGCAGGCGGGTGCAAGTCTGTCCAAAGTTATTTGGTTACTCTATTTAGGAGGTTTTCGTTCAGGTCTTCCTTGTTGCCGGGGTTCCCACTACCCATTGGACTCCACCCAGCAAATCCCCAGAAATCTTCCTTGCCGTGGGTTCCCATCGGTTTGCAACCAGAGGTATGCGGAGTCCAAGAACAACATGTTGGCCCTGGACGCCTCCTCCAAGCTGAGCCCATGGCTGGCCAATGGCAGCCTGTCGCCGCGCCGCGTCTTCGAGGCTTTGCGGCGCCGGGAGGCGGAAATCTCCGCAGACGCGGCCACGTGGCATGGCCGGACTAACCTGGACGTCTCAAGGACCACATTTTGCGTTGGCTCTCAAATTTTCCCTTTAGGCTTTTCCCCTTTGAACCCATTTAGACACGCGCACTTCTTTTGCAGTTTTCGCCTTTCTAGGTTTCCTTCATTTTCGCTTGAAACCAGCAAACAACGCACACTTTGTATCAGGTTCGGGGGGGGGGGGGTTCAGCCTGGCCGAGGTATTGGTTCACCTTTGCCCTGCTGGTGCGAGATTTCTTTCACTTCATGGCGAAGAAACAGGGCAGGCGCATCTTCCTGGAAGGTGGGGTCATTGGGAAGAGGTGGGGGGCTTGAACAAAAGAAGGACACAAACCAGCGTTTGTTTGTTCTTAAAGAACATTGCATGCTTAAAGACAGGGCAAACCAAGCAAGCAAGGAAAGCAACAACAAACCGGGCTTTCTGTATCTATTTTTCTGTGGCGGTGCTTGTTTGCGGGGAACCCAAGTCTTGAGACACAGGTTGGCTTGGAAGGGTGGAGATCGAGAGTTCCAGCTCTGGCAGCAGGGGCAGACTGGGTTTCCTTTGGTGGACGCCAACATGCGAGAAATGGCGACCACTGGGTGGATGTCCAACAGAGGTCGCCAGAGCCTTGGTTGTTGATGCGAGGGACCTTATATATATATATATACACATGTATATTCTTAACTTTCAGCGGAACACGGGATCCAGAACTTTTCTTTCCAGCGTTGAACTGCCAATATTGACCATCTGCAGCAAGGGAAATGACGTCAGCCACACTCACTTAAATGTCCATTTGCGAGCGGGTGCTTCCATGTCAGTGGGGAAATCCCTGTTGAAGCGGTTTCAACATCATTTATTGGGTCCAGGTTGATGGTACTGTTTGAAAGGGTGCAAGGACCCCTGTGTTCTTCACGCAACCGATCTTACCTTTGAACTTAGACAGACAGTTATGGGAACCACTGTGGGCAGGGGGATTCTCAGGATTAGCCGCATTTAATGCCACATGCCTGTGTTTTTCAATAGGACACCACCTCCAAAGTGAAGGGTGGACATGAATCCCCACCTAAGTGGTCCCCAAAGGATCCCTATGAAAACTCACACCCAAACGCCACCTTCCAAGCACTCAGCCGAAAGTTTCTCGATCGACCCAGGAACGTGGCGTCCTTTCTGATTTGGGACCTGCAGGTGGATTGGCGCCGGGGTGCTGACTGGTTCCTCGGTTTCCATTGGATGTATGACATTTTTCGCTGAAGTTGGTTTTGTTTTTGCAAGGGATCAACGGGCCACTAAGTACCCAAAGGAAAAGTTGGATATATATATATATCGATATATATATATATATATTTATACATATATATATATATATACATATATATATATATACATGTATATGTACACATCCTCTATTTAGTGGCTGGACAGTGGTTGTCTACTCCATTCTCGTTTGGTGGTTTGCGGATTCGGCCGCCAGGTTCGAACGATGCCTGCTGGACTACGACGTGGCCTCCAACTGGTGCAACTGGGTTGCAGCCGCTGAGCTGACAGGTGGCCGGGTGAACCGCTTCAACGTGGTGAAGCAGTCCAGGCAACAGGGTCTCTCTCTCTCTCTCTTTTTTTGGGGGGGATACCATTTGGAGTGGTTTTAAAGGGAATCAAAAGGAACCGGCTATTTTGGGGTTCCCCTATTTCAGGACAAACCCAACAGGGCTGGGCTTTTCTTACAACCTGCTGGCTCCCCTTTTAAGGAGTAGGGTTTGGCTGTAGCCATTTCTGCCCAACCCCAGGCAGTACGACCCAGAAGGCGAGTATTTGCGGCGCTGGCTGCCGGAGTTGCGGGAACTTCCTGCGGAGTGGATTCATGAGCCGTGGCGTCGCGAGGGTAGCAAGCTGTCGGCGTACCCACCGCCCTGTGTGCCGCTGGAAGCGCCAAAGGATTCGGAATGGGAACCTGGGATTCAGATCCGTCCTCACGGGTCCTAAAGGCTTGCACCAAAGGACAATCATGTGAGAACCTATTCAAGCCGATCCCCTTTGGGGAAATGTCCCTAGTAATCCACCGGGTTTACTAATATGGAGTTGACATAGTCTCTTGCTTGGTGACATTGCACAGCTCCCTTTTTGCGTTTTGCGGACGTGAGCTCGTCAACTTGACTGAGCGCCCGGAAAACCCTATCGGCAGTTTTTTGTAGGGCTGGATTTTAGTAAGGTCAACATCAATTCTGGGCTTAGCTTGTCGCCCTTAGGCCAACTCGACGTAGGCACAGACTTTCTTTCCACTCTTTGCCGCCAGACCATGGGTTCAAGGTTTTCCTACTTGTTTTAGTTGTTGGACTATGGTAAAGTCCATATCAGGTCTTTACAGCAATTTTGGTGCTAAGTGCCGGAACCTATACATCACCTTTAAAATCATTAGAACAATAACCGTTATCGACCTTTCTATCCTGAATGTCAGGCCTTCATAACTTATTTGGCTTTGACTTTTGATGGGAACCCCTGAAAAGTGGTTGTTGGACGGACATCCCCACCATTAACGTCCACCAAATGGTTCTCTCTCAAAACTCAGACAGATGTAGCACCGTTCTAAGCTTCATAGCCTTCATAACCGGTCCAGGGGATCTGAGTGCCATCACTCATCTCGCAACCCAGGCCCTCGCGCAAGCCAAGAAGCTGAAGAGCCCGGGAGCTCAGTTCACCATTTCAACAGAGACCCCAAAACCCTGTCCAAATTAGAAGGAGGTCGAAACTGCCTGATTTCATGGGGGTTATAGTAAGGGCTTTCTAAACCTTTGAAATCATGTCGGTAGCAAAAGTCAACGGGTTTGGGTTGCTCTCAATGTAGTTTACCGACTTTCAGAATCAGCGGACGCCGGCATGGATCCAAGTGGCGCCATTTGGAGATGTTCCTGGACAGACATGGGGACCCCTTACTGCATGGCATCCATCTGGGTTACACGCCATGGAAACACCGGGCCCCTAATTTTAGCAAGTACCCACATTGTTTGGTACACTGTTGGTTTGCGCACGATCCAAAGGAGAGGGGGGGTCCCAGTTTTGGATATGGGCGCGTAGGAATAGTCATCACCTCTTAGACAGGATTTCATGCCCATGGCCCCCCAGTTTTGGGCCATGGCACACATGGGTATGTCTTTTTTGAGGGTTCCTGCCTTGGGTTGCTTTGAAGGAACCACGCTTCCATGGCACATTTTTGGTCGCTTTCACGCGTCGCGCCCGATCCGAGCGAGTCCCTAGGCCTGAGCCACATCAAAGCCGCGCTCGAGCAAGCCCAGGAGGCTCGCTCCGCTTGCCGTTTCGGGGCCACGTTCGTTTTGGTTCCAAATGACGTTGCCACGAGACGAGGCGTGTGGATATGGCCGTGGGTCAAAACCAGTGGTACCATTTTTGGGGTAGGTGCACCACCCATTTTCTGGGGGCTAACCGGGCTTTTGACCCATGGCCATATGATACCAAAGCAGTCCCCTTTATGATACAGGCACAGATTTCGGGCGATTTGTCACCGTGCAGGCGGTTTGCCAGGGCCTGGGGCTTCTTCGCCCAGGGGTGTGTCGTTTTTTCAGGGAAGCCCACCCTTTGGTTGGTTTTGAAGGGACACCAACCGATACACCAGCCATCAGCAAACCAACCGTTGGTGTCTTAAAGGGAAGCAGACATGATACCTCAACCATAAGGAACCCAGCCATCATGCTGAATTTTGAGCCAACCGTAAGAACACCTTACAGTGGTTTTGAAAGGCACACCAACAGGACAGCAACCATGAGGAAACCAGCCTAACGACCACAAGGAAACCTCATGTTTTGATGCACCAACCGCAATGAATCCAACCATTTTCATTTCAAAGGGACCCCCAATAAAACGAAAACACAACCACAAGGAAACCAAGGGAAGCCGAACTGACTCCAACCATCAGTAAACCAACCCTCCATTTGCTCTTTGCTTATTGCAGGTGGGGGACCCCTTCTCCGTAGGTTCTGTTTTTGGTGGTACCCTTTTAAGCCATGAGACAAGCCCGGCAGGCAGGCCTCAGCCACATGGAGATGAAGCCTGCGCTGGATGCCGGAGACTCGAATGGTTCGGTGGCCTCATGACCAAACCTACAAGGGCAGAAAAAGCGTTTTCCATTGGTTTTGCGGATTGGTTTCTTTGCTTTTCTGTTCTTTTCCTTTGGTTTTATGTGGCTCCTTTTGCCCTAATGACTCCAACATGGTCCGACATAAGGCGTCTAATTCCCGTGGGTGTAATGCAAACACTCTGGGTGGTTGAGGGATAGGAACAGACGCAAAATGGGTTTGGCTGAGTTGTGAGCTACTTACCTGGTCTGAGAGCGAGCGGGGGGGGGGGGTTAGCTACGTGGTTAGCGACCCTTTGGCCAGCCCCCAAATGTCCCTGCAAACGCTTGTAAGTAGGGTTGGCTACGAACTCTTTAGCTGTCCGCAGGCCATCCAAGCAGGCGCATCTCAAGATGTGGAGCATCACTTTGCATAGGTTTAGAGGGGAGCTCGCTAAAGAGACAGATCAGGTGAAGCTGCTTTTTTCATATTGAGAAGCACCGCAGATGTATGATAGCTCCGTTAAAGCTGCCTCCCCGCCCCGCAACCCGTGGCTTCAGCAAGCTCAGAGAGGCATTTCGTTCAGACATGCCCCATTTGGATGTTAATCCTGCTTAGTATGTAGGTTGTACATCGTTGTAAATCGACCAACCCTTGTCCCGCTTGCAACCATGATTCTATCCTACTTTGGTAGTTTGAACATCCAAGCAGCGCAGTGGGGTTTCGAGGCACAGAAGGAAATCAAGAAGCAGGACGAGGACACCCCGTGCTTGCAAGCGGTCGATTGGACATGAACTGGACAGCTCATTGATCGTCATTCAGCATGTGGTTAGTTGTTCACGCCAGGGCGAAACTCAGGAAACCCTTCATTCGTGGTTTTTGATTCGTGGTTTGCGGGTTTGAAGCCCTGGTTCTGAGAGGGCAAATGGCAAACCGCCCCCGAACCACCAAACCACCAATCCAAACCACCAAGTGGGTTTCACTGACCGTGACGGCACAGCGGCCGACTTCACAAATTGGCGGAGTGGTTTCCCGGGTTGGGGTTCTCCTACAAAGGTGTGTGTGGGTTGGGGGGGCAGCTGGGGGGGGGGGCGGAATGGGTTGTAATCCGGACAGTCAAAAGGCCCCGGGCCCCCTTTGCAGATCCCTGAAGTGCCCCAACAGATTCTTTACTTGGCTGGTCTTTGGTGTGACCTTAATTAGCCAGTTGGAACCTTTTCGGAAATAAATATCTAATCCGTTAAAACCTAGGAAAGGGGACCTTTTGCTCCGGAACCTTGGAGCAACCCAGTGCATGGGCGATGATGACAAAGTTGCCCTTCACCCCGTAGGCGATGGAGAAGCTGGAAGAGGCCGTGGACAGCCGCGAGGTACGGAACGACCAGCGTGGTTTCGGATCCGATCAGCGTGGAATTTTGGGGAGATGGTCGAAGGTGGGCGGAGGTCTTACGTTTAAAATACCGAAGACAGGCAAGACTTTAACGGGAATGGTATGGTTTCAATGGGAAGTCTTACTCTGTGGGATTTGTTTCAAGACGCCGCAATGACACCACCCCATTTTGTGGGTTCCCAGAAATTTGAGACAAAGCCTTACACCGAAGATGCCCATGGCTTGTGTGGACCTCTCGGCTTCCATGAGACTGAACTTGTTTGCTTGTGTTTTCCTCTGCCCACCTGAGTACCATTGCCTCGGTTTGCCTTATTTACTGTTTGTTCGAGGTACCCAGTTGGGGTGTGTTTCAAAGGGAAACACACCCTTTGGTAGGTTCCCCTGTTTTGAGACACACCCATATTGTATTTGATTTTTTGACCTCTTGCAAACGGACTCGTCAACGTGTCCGACTTGACCCTTGCAAGTCTTTGTTCTTAGCAGGCGCCCCAGCTTGTGTCACATTCCTTTCTGACCCTTGCCTGTCCGCAGTGTTTTTTTCGGGGCTTCGAAAAGACGATTTTGGACATATCAAACATGAAGACTCATGTTGCCATGGAACAAGGGGTTTTCCATGTGCCTGGTGTAGTGGTTGGGTGGAACACACAGTGACCCGAAATCGGACATCATGACATGTTGCAATGTTTGGCTTTCCAACTTGACGAGTGCTTCCTTTCGGGCGGCGGACATGGGCTGGCTCACGTGTTTCTTGCCAGTACGAGAAACTGCGGTGGGCCATCAAGTGGGCCAAGGCCGGGGCCGTATTCGCGTGTATTCGTGCGTATATGAATGTATATGTATTGATCTGCATGTATATGTATATATGAATATATAGGTATATGTATATATGTATATATGTATATATGCATATATGTATATATGTATATATGTATATATGTATATATGTATATATGTATAGATGTACAGATGTATAGATGTATATATGTATATATGTATATATGTAGATTTGTATATATGTAGATATGTAAAAATGTATGTATGTATAGATGCATATATGTATGTACGTATGTATGTATGTATGTATGTATGTCTGTAATGTAATGTAATGTAATGTAATGTAATGTAATGTAATGTAATGTAATGTAATGTAATGTAATGTAATGTAATGTAATGTAATGTAATGTAATGTAATGTAATGTAATGTAATGCATGTATGTATGTATGTAATGTATGTAATGTATGTATGTATGTATGTATGTATGTATGTAACGTATGTAATGTATGTATTGTATATATGTATGTATGTATGTAATGTAATGTAATGTAATGTAATGTAATGTAATGTAATGCAATGCAATGTAATGTAATGTAATGTAATGTAATGTAATGTAATGTAATGTATGTATGTAATGTATATGTATGTATGTATGTAAGTGTATGTATGTATGTATGTATGTATGTATGTATGTATGTATGTATGTATGTTATGTATGTATGTATGTATGTATGTATGTATGTATGTATGTATGTATGTATGTATGTATGTATGTATGTATGTATGTATGTAATGTAATGTATGTAATGTATGTATGTATGTATGTATGTATGTATGTATGTATGTATGTATGTATGTATGTATGTATGTATGTATGTAATGTATGTATGTATGTATGTATGTATGTATGTATGTATGTATGTATGTATGTATGTATGTATGTATGTATGTATGTATGTATGTATGTATGTATGTATGTATGTATGTAATGTAATGTATGTATGTATGTATGTATGTATGTATGTATGTATGTATGTATGTAATGTATGTAATGTATGTATGTAATGTAATGTAATGTAATGTAATGTAATGTAATGTAATGTAATGTAATGTATGTATGTAATGTATGTATGTATGTATGTATGTATGTATGTATGTATGTATGTATGTATGTATGTATGTATGTATGTATGTATGTATGTATGTATGTATGTATGTATGTATGTATGTATGTATGTATGTATGTATGTATGTATGTATGTATGTATGTATGTATGTATGTATGTATGTATGTATGTATGTATGTATGTATGTATGTATGTATGTATGTATGTAATGTATGTATGTATGTATGTATGTATGTATGTATGTATGTATGTATGTATGTATGTATGTATGTATGTATGTATGTATGTATGTATGTATGTATGTATGTATGTATGTATGTATGTATGTATGTATGTATGTATGTATGTATGTATGTATGTATGTATGTATGTAATGTATGTATGTATGTATGTATGTATGTATGTATGTATGTATGTATGTATGTATGTATGTATGTATGTATGTATGTATGTATGTATGTATGTATGTATGTATGTATGTATGTATGTATGTATGTATGTATGTATGTATGTATGTATGTATGTATGTATGTATGTATGCGTATGTATGTATGTATGTATGTATGTATGTATGTATGTATGTATGTATGTATGTATGTATGTATGTATGTATGTATGTATGTATGTAATGTATGTATGTATGTATGTATGTATGTATGTATGTATGTATGTATGTATGTATGTATGTATGTATGTATGTATGTATGTATGTATGTATGTATGTATGTATGTATGTATGTATGTATGTATGTATGTATGTATGTATGTATGTATGTATGTATGTATGTATGTATGTATGTATGTATGTATGTATGTATGTATGTATGTATGTATGTATGTATGTATGTATGTATGTATGTATGTATGTATGTATGTATGTATGTATGTATGTATGTATGTATGTATGTATGTAATGTATGTATGTATGTATGTATGTATGTATGTATGTATGTATGTATGTATGTATGTATGTATGTATGTATGTATGTATGTATGTATGTATGTATGTATGTATGTATGTATGTATGTATGTATGTATGTATGTAATGTATGTATGTATGTATGTATGTATGTAATGTAATGTATGTATGTATGTATGTATGTATGTATGTATGTATGTATGTATGTATGTATGTATGTATGTATGTATGTATGTATGTATGTATGTATGTATGTATGTATGTATGTATGTATGTATGTATGTATGTAATGTATGTAATGTATGTAATGTATGTAATGTATGTATGTATGTATGTATGTATGTATGTATGTATGTATGTATGTATGTATGTATGTATGTATGTATGTATGTATGTATGTATGTATGTGTATGTATGTATGTATGTATGTATGTATGTATGTATGTATGTATGTATGTATGTATGTATGTATGTATGTATGTATGTATGTATGTATGTATGTATGTATGTATGTATGTATGTATGTACGTATGTATGTATGTATGTATATGTATGTATGTATGTATGTATGTATGTATGTATGTATGTATGTATGTATGTATGTATGTATGTATGTATGTATGTATGTATGTATGTATGTATGTATGTATGTATGTATGTATGTATGTATGTATGTATGTATGTATGTATGTATGTATGTATGTATGTATGTATGTATGTATGTATGTATGTATGTATGTATGTATGTATGTATGTAATGTATGTATGTATGTATGTATGTATGTAATGTATGTATGTATGTATGTATGTATGTATGTATGTATGTATGTATGTATGTATGTATGTATGTATGTATGTATGTATGTATGTATGTAATGTATGTAATGTATGTATGTATGTATGTATGTATGTATGTATGTATGTATGTATGTATGTATGTATGTATGTATGTATGTATGTATGTATGTATGTATGTATGTATGTATGTATGTATGTATGTATGTATGTATGTATGTATGTATGTATGTATGTATGTATGTATGTATGTATGTATGTATGTGTATGTATGTATGTATGTATGTATGTATGTATGTATGTATGTATGTATGTATGTATGTATGTATGTATGTATGTATGTATGTATGTAATGTAATGTAATGTAATGTAATGTAATGTAATGTAATGTAATGTAATGTAATGTAATTATGTATGTATGTATGTATGTATGTATGTATGTATGTATGTATGTATGTATGTATGTATTCAATATGTAAATGTATTTAATATGTAATTAATGTAGTATCATAAATGTATTGTAAAGTAATGTAGGTAATGTAATGTAATGTAATGCCAATGTAAATTAAGCAATGTATTATTATGCATGTATGTATGTAATGTATGTATTAAGTAGTGTATGTATGTATGTACGTATGTAATGTAGTAAGTATGTAAGTATTATGTATGAATGTATGTAATGTATTAGTATGTATGTAATGATATTTATTATTATTTATGTATTAATGTAAGTATTTAATGTAAAGTAAATGTTGTAAGTATGTATGGTAATGTAATGTAAGGTTCTGTTATATATTGTAATGTACATGTAATGAGTGCAATGTAATATTATCATGTATGTATGTAAATGTACTGTATGTATATGTGTAGTAATGTATGTAATTATGTATGTAATGTATGTATATTATGTATGTACTGTAATGTACTGTAATGTATGCAATGCAATGCAATGCAATGTATGTATCCATGTATGTTTGTAATGTAATGTATGTATGTATTAACGTAATGTAATGTATTAATGTTATGTTAATGTATGTTATGTTTAATAATGTATGTAGAAGTATGTATTATGATAAGTAATGTATGTATGTAAGTAATATGTATGTAATGTATGTATGTAAGTATGTATGTAATGTAAATGTATTTATGGTAATGTAATGTATGTATTATGTATGTATGTATGTAATTGTATGTATTATGTATGTATTATGTATGAATGTATTTGTTATGTAATACATGTATGTATGTATGTATGTATGTAATGTGTGTATGTGTAAGTGTATGTGTATGTGTATGTGTATGTGTGGTATGCATATGCGTGTAAATGTGTTGTGTATGCACGTGTGTGTGAATGGTGTTATTGTATGTGTATATTGTATTGTATGTATGTGTAGTAATGTAATGTAATGTAATGTAATGTAATGTAATGTAATGTAATGTAATGTAATGTAATGTAATGTAATGTAATGTAATGAAATGTATGTATGTAATGTATGTATGTATGTATGTATGTATGTATGTATGTATGTATGTATGTATGTATGTATGTATGTATGTATGTATGTATGTATGTATGTATGTATGTATGTATGTATGTATGTATGTATGTATGTATGTTATGTATGTATGTTATGTATGTATGTATGTATGTATGTATGTATGTATGTATGTATGTATGTATGTATGTATGTATGTATTTATGTAATGTAATGTATGTATGTATGTATGTATGTATGTATGTATGTATGTATGTATGTATGTATGTATGTATGTATGTATGTATGTAATGTAATGTATGTATGTATGTATGTATGTATGTATGTATGTATGTATGTATGTATGTATGTATGTATGTATGATATGTATGTATGTATGTATGTATGTATGTATGTATGTATGTAATTATGTAATGTATGTATGTATGTATGTATGTATGTATGTATGTATGTATGTATGTAATGTATGTAATGTAATGTAATGTAATGTAATGTAATGTAATGTAATGTAATGTAATGTAATGTAATGTATGTATGTAATTATGTATGTATGTATGTATGTATGTATGTATGTATGTATGTATGTATGTATGTATGTATGTATGTATGTATGTATGTATGTATGTATGTATGTATGTATGTATGTAATGTATGTAATGTATGTATGTATGTATGTATGTACGTGTTTGTATGTATGTATGTATGTATGTGTGTATGTATGTATGTAATGTGTGTAAAGTATTCAATGTATGCATGTATGTATGTATGTATGTAATGTAGCGTAATGTATGTATGTATGTATGTATGTATGTATGTATGTATGTATGTGTGTATGTATGTATGTATGTATGTAATGTATGTATGTGTCATGTATGTATGTATGTATGTATGTATGTATGTATGTATGTATGTAATGTATGTAATGTATGTAATGTATGTATGTATGTATATGTAATGTATGTATGTATGTATGTATGTATGTATGTATGTATGTATGTAATGCATGTATGTATGTATGTATGTATGTATGTATGTATGTATGTATGTATGTATGTATGTATGGTATGTGTAATGTAATGTATGCAATGTATGTATGTATGTATGTATGTATGTATGTGTAATGTATGTATGTATGTATGTAATGTATGTATGTATGTATGTATGTATGTATGTATGTATGTATGTATGTATGTATGTATGTATGTATGTATGTATGTATGTAATGTAATGTATGTATGTATGTATGTATGTATGTATGTATGTATGTATGTATGTATGTAATGTATGTATGTATGTATGTATGTATGTATGTATGTATGTATGTATGTATGTATGTATGTGTATGTAATGTAATGTAATGTAATGTAATGTAATGTAATGTAATGTAATGTAATGTAATGTACATGTATACATGTATATATGTATATATGTATATGTATACACGTATATATATATATGTTTGTATATGCGGTGTATGTATATGTATATTTATATGTACATGTACATGTATTTGGATATGTATGCACATGTATATGTATATGCATGTTATATGTGTATGTGTATATATATATATATATGTATATGTATACATAGCAGCAAGCACACGCGATTTGAGGTACAGAGTCTGGGGCTATACCGCCTGAGAAGTTATGATTGTAAATGGTCAGCTCAACGTCTCTTTTGACATGGATAGAGAGGTGATTATCCCGCAAGCTTCTTCTTGTTTCAATCACTTTCGCCAAATTGGTCCTGGGGATGTAAAGAGGGCTGCGAAAACATGTTATGTGCGAAAGTAGGCAACCACACAAACACACATCAACTTTTAAACACACACACACACACGCACACAGTTCACAGACACAAACTCACACACACACAAACACAATCGTACAAACGCACACACACACACACACAAACACCCTCACAAACGCACCAAACACACAAACACACACACACACAAGCACACACACACACACACGAACACAAACACGCAAACACACAAACACACACACACACAGAGCACAAACACGCAGACGCACAAGCACACAAACCCACAAGCACAAAAATACACAAATACGCAAACACACAAAGACACACACACACACACACACGCATACAAACCCACAAGCCCACAACCACAACCACAACCACACACACACACACACAACGCACGCACACACACGCCCGCGCATACGCACCCGCACACGCCCACGCACACCCACGCACGCCCAGGCACCCATGTGTGCAGGGCGCGTTTGTCCCAGGAAGCCAAAGTGGACGAGGATGAGATCGCTGATGCGGAGGAGGCCACTGTTAGACAGTTGAAATTGGGGGGGGGGGGGGCATACCAGGGACACGAGTCTACGCTGCACCAAACCCAATGCCCCAACAAGGTTGTGAAACAGGGTTTTTGTGTTTGCCGCGAGAGTTCTCCCAGTTTTTGCTTGTGTGTTTTGCAGTGGAGAGTTGTGGTAGAAGCATTTAGCGGAATGCGTTTCTATTTGGAACCCTGCAGAAGGGACAAACTGAGCTTTCAGGATTTGCCTTATTGGTAATTTTAGACATCATCTCCTTAGCCAATTTCAAGTGAGTTTCGTCTTGGTGGGTGATGTTAGAGGAGAGCACAAAAGGGACCGTGTGTTAAGTGGGCGAAGTGGAGCAGTTTTTACTGTCAACGAGTCTGTTTGATTTGGAGCAACCGCCAATTCCCCCCCCCCCCCCACAACACCCCACACGCTTTTAATTCAAAACCCGATTTTTTGGAGGAACCTTCCAGTTGTTTTGCTGCCTGGGCGAGAACTTCTTGCATTATTGCCATGATGTTCTGCATAGCTCCCGATGTAATGTTGTGCAACTCCTAAAGTCATGGGCCATGTTTGTTTTACACCCCTCACTTCTACAAATTAAATCTTGGGAGATCCCCCTTGTTTGGGTTCCATGTCAATTTCCTGGGGAGGGTCCTTGACAGGTTTCCGGTGTGCAGCCCAGTTCCGCTGCTGCCAGGTGCTGCAGGAGCTGGAACGCCGACGAAAGGCGATGGAGATGCTGGAAGCGGCAACTCGGCAAGAGGTTTTGGCTTCTTTCTTGGGGTAAGTCTTTTTTTTCAGGGTTTTAAAGGGACACCCGCAGAGCCCAACCATTTTGGCGGGTCCATCTTTTTGAGACACCCTTTTCTCCTCCTGCCTTGCCGTTCTTGCCTGCCTGCCTGCCTGCCTGCTGCCTGCCTGCTTTCAACAACCAATCACACTTTTCTTTCCTTCTCAACAGCAACCACAAAGGGCCCGACGCCAAGGCAACCACAAGGGGCTTGAGTTGTTTTTCTCCTTTATCACGCCCTCATGCTTTCCTTACTTTTTCTTGCTTTGTCCCCAGGAGAGTCCCTACGTTTCCCTTTTCAGCACGTTCAGGAGTTTCCTCTTGGTGATGTTTAAGGACATCTCTCTCTTATAATATATGATGGAGCACGGGCCGCGATATCCAATCCATTGCCATAGCAATGGGAGCCATTGGAAGTTCATGGCCCTGAATGTTCCTGAACGGCCCCGCGCCAAGGCAACAGTAACCGTTGGTCTGCCCAGTTTCTTGTCTTGGCTATGGCTCTGAATCTATGGATGTGTCTATTTTTGGGATGCCCTGTGGGTTTTGCTTGGGAAACCAAAGGCGCACGATTTGAGGGTCCCCCCCTGAAGGGGTCCCACAGCCGCTGCTTGCTTCCAGGCTCGGGAGGCCCGCAGCGTGGCGAAGCTGGTGGAGGCGGGCGTGGTGAGGGGCGAAGGCGACGACTGGTTGAGCCAAATCCGCCAAGCCCAAGTGCTGCGAAATGAAGGGAACTTTGTCCAGCAGGTTTTGTGGTCCAGGGTTTTTTGGTTTGTGCCTGTGGAGACGATTTTGGCAACTGTTTGGATATGTAGTGGTGTTGGTTGATGGGGAGTAGTCTGCAAAATAGACGGTAAGTACTAAGTGTCCAATGGGATTGGGGGGGGATTTTGGGTTCTGTCTTTTTGACAGGGACACTTGAAGGATACAGGCATTTGTAGGGTTTCGGGCGATTCTACTGATTTGGGGGTTTTGCGAGATGAAGGTGCATTACTTGAGGACTCCTTGTTTCAGAGTTTTGGACTTGGACTTATCCTAGAATCCGGGGGGGGGGGGGGAATTCGCAGTAGAATTTGCAGAGCTGATGTCGGATGCTCAAGATGCTCTTTGCACCATGTTTGTGAGTGCCCGTTGCAGATGCAACGAAAGCTGGAACGCTGGCTGGGGATGCTGGAGATGCTGGAGATGCTGCTGATCATTTTCCCTTGCAGACCCCTTTTTTCCGTTTTTTTCTGTGCGAGTTTGCAGATGACTCCTTTCATGTGTCCTCACGGACTGTAGGCTTCGGGCACTTGCAAACCCTTTGCCTTTGACCATGGACCTCCTTTGTGCCATGGTATCACAAGTCTAGAACATCGGCAAACGTTTGCCTTTGATGGTTTGGGTAGGGCTAGTCAAACAAGGCTTCCGAAGCAAACCATGACCATGACCGGGAGCTTCGACCATGAGCCACATCTGTAGATTCATATGCCTCCCCCCCCCCAAACCCACGTCTTTAGAGCAGTCTCCTTTGGAGCCTCAAAACCTTACTCCCCAGATGCGTAGTGAAACCCAAAAACCTTCATTTGTTGAGTACTCTGCTTGTGGGGATCGAATCCCCCTGCCCGCTTCCCTCTTTTTGGGTTCCTTGGGTGAATTACTGCGGGGTTCGCCTCGCGTAGGGAATCTCGTGCTTGGCCTGAGGCGCTGAAACTCGCGGAGCCGGAGTTTGAGGAGGACTGGAAGGGAGCAGACAGGATCTTAGCAACTTCAGCCAGACATGTTTTTTTCCATGTTCTTAGGTGTTTTCCAAAGACTCTATCCGGTCAACCGCGGGTCAAGTTATCAGGCGCCATCCGTGCGGCAAACGCGGGACGGTCAATTATCACACCCCTTGACAGGTTTGCAATAATGGTAAACGGCTTCCCACTTCCGAAATTGTCCGCTCGAAGCTGCATAGGTCTCACCGTGGATAGGGGGAAACGGCTGTAGTCATTTTGAACTTCAAGCGCACCTTCAGCCTGGCCAGAAGGGAGCCGACAGGATCTTAACAAGCTGCTTCACTCGTGAAGCAAAGGGCCATTTCAAGAGGCTTCTCGGAAATCAACTGAAACCGCCCCTCCCCCCCTTTTTGGAGATCCCATTTATTTGGCAGGATGAGTTGGAGGTCTATGAAGAGGCGGGCTG
>CAUJNA010003244.1:180000-182500 GCA_963377175.1 Effrenium voratum
ACATGCGATGCGTCAAAACCAGGGACACTATTTCCAAACTCTCTTCTTTTGGATGCGGTCATATGAGGGGCCACATGAATTAGCAACATGTGGCTCCTGTGATCCTGGCTTGATTTGGGTTCCACATTCCGCACAACTCCCTTCGAATTTTCATCGTCCTTTGCCTGAGAGTGTGACACCGCCTGGCTATGAACTTCAGTAGGGAACAGCCTCATGGTTTGTGGACAGCATCCCCATGTATAGGGCGTCCACCAAAGGGCTCCTACTCTCTTTCCAACAGTCATGGCAGTGCTTCACTAAAAGGAAAGTAGTCTTCAAAGACCCTCCTGATGTCTTGGCAACATCCACAGATCGTCGGAGGGTAATTGGGCTTTCACACATAGGTGTCCTTTTTGGTTGATTTGGTCGAAAAATAGAGCGCGATTCCTGGTTTACCTGGTGGTTCAGTCAACCAGGGCCATCTCTTTTCCCAAAAAGGACACCTATGATTTCACACCGCAGACACATCTGGCGGCTTTAAGCCAGGAGGCTGAAGAGTGGGCGCCCGACTTTGCGGAGCTCCCCCGCTCCTTGGCTCCTGCGGCCGGGGGGACGTTCGTCCTGAAACCAAGGCGCCCATTTTTTAGTTTGACGTTTTTTTGTGGTTGATGTGGAATGTAGTCATCCTGTTGGTCGGGAAGGAGCAAGTTGTGCTTTGAACTGTGGGTGACATCAAGATGTGCTACAGTTTGGCCTATTGTATGGCGCGCTTACCGATCTGGGTTGAAGAACATGAGCGAACACCCATGACGTAGAGCCTTCACTCGTGCATCAGATGATGCTGGAGATGCTGGAGATGCTGGAGGTGCTGGAGATGCTGGCTGGTGCTGCCAGGAATGCTGGCTGTGCTGGATTCGGTAGAGCAGATTCTACTGGAAAGGAATTGCGTGCTGGTTCATTGTGTTGACGGGGAACTCCTGTAGAATAGAATTTGACATAGAACATTTTCTATTTAAACACTCATTTTGAAATAGAAATTAGGATTGGATTCTTGCCTTATTAAATTCTATTCGAATCCGGTTAGGAATCGATTAGAAGTTAAAGATATTTCAGAGGTCCAACAATCGTGTTTTTACCTAGCCCCACGCTCTAAAAAACAAATAGGATTCATAGAATGCAAATAGGACTCGACAAGGACATACTGACTCGGTTTCCTACTTACTCGAATACTACTGGAACTTGTATCTTAAATGTATTATTTAGTTAGACTTCCTTACCAAACAACTATCCCAAACAAACAGTAGAAAAGGCTGCAAATACACAAATCCCACCAAACACAAGAATCTGCACGCACTGGTAGCCCCCCGCTTTTCATTTCTCCCAGCTGATTTGCAGAGCCTCGCACACAAGACAGCGGCACTTCAAGAACGCGAGGTGGCGAAAGCGGCCAAAAGAAAGCGGCCAAAAGCGGCCAAAAGCTCCCCATCTCCCAAGTCCGAAACGTAAAGCTAAACCACCTGAGAGACAGAAATTGCGAAGTCCCTTTCCAAGATTGTTTGCAGTACCCCCAAGGCACTCACTGTTCCATCATCCCTTTCACCCTTTGGGGTCCATATTTTTCGGCTACATATTTGGTTTGCCCGTGGTTTGGGTGAACGCCATCGAGCCCAAGGCGCCATGAAGAGACTGGCCTTCGAGGACCAGCGGGATGTGGCCAGGGCCATGCTGCAGAGCCCGGAGCCCCGGGCCCCGAGTCGCGGCCAGAGCCGGGCGGCAAGTTCTTGGATCCGGGCGTGGTGTGCCCTCCCCCCCCCCCCGCTGAATCTAGACGTTTCCAAGAGACATCGATCCGGTCGTGTCATGGTGAGCAATTGGTGTCCAAGTGAGTGGAGTTTATTCTTACTCGAGCAGGGATGGCCTTGATTCAGCTAGCGGTATGCCCATGAGTCAGCGAAGGGTGATGGAGGTGCCCCTGCAGTTAGCCTCCAACTTCTGGAGGAAAATTCGTCCAAACAGGCCCCCGCCATGGTTTCCCGGGCTTCAGGGTTCAGGGAACTATCAGGGGAAGAACAAACTTGCTCAGGCTGGCACTCCATATGACCTTTAATGAATGGAACCCAATGGGAAACAATGTGCGGTCACGAACCCGTCTTGTGTCTTTTACGGATGTCGAAGGGGTCCACTTCCAACCACCTTTTGGGCCCCTGTAAGGTGAGTTTGCCTTGGTAGGTGGTGATTCAATTGGAGGTATGGGCGTGTGCGGTTTTGAGGGTACCCGTTTTTGGGTTGGCTTCCATCTATTTTGGGTGGTCCCCGAAAAACAACGCGCACCCATGTGGGCACCGCTTCAAGAGATCAGGTGCAAAACGAAGCCGCGACGCTCCGGAGCTGGCACTTGCCATCAGGCAAGCATTGGGTTGGCCGGTGGCTCGAGAAGGTTTTGAACAGGTGGCCTTCACTCCCCGCTCCAGTCCCTTTTTGGAGGTTATATTGTGGATGGACAGGATCGGTTGGCACACCG
>CAUJNA010003244.1:187500-262232 GCA_963377175.1 Effrenium voratum
TGGCTGGAGAAGCCTGTGTGTGTGTGTGTGGGTGTGTAGTTGTGCGCAGTCGCATTCTGGGTTCCACGTCGCACGAGGATAATGCGGGCACCAGCTTAAGTAGTTTGGTAATTCGATGTTGCGCTTGCAACACTTTCCAACATAGCACGGCGATGTTGTTGCGGGATTATGCAGCGGTTCCACCATGTGCTCCTGACATCAGTTTCGTGGCATAGTGCGCCTGGTCATGATGCTTCTGGCAGCATGGCGATTTCAGAACGCCGCCAAACTATTCACATTGCGTCATCATGGCGACGTCCAAAATAATGAAATCGGAACTTGGCGCGCGTCATCGTGATGCTGGCCGTGTCATCAAGATGCTGCCAGTGTTCTTCCGATCCCGCATGTGTTATTACGATCCTGTTTGCTTTGGCGTGATGCTTGCCTGCGTCGCCATAATATTGTCCGTAAGCTGCTCCCGTTGCCGTGATGCTTGCTGCGTAATAATACCAGGCCCTGCTATCATGATCCTACCATGTCATGTTGATGCTACCCCTGTCCATCATCCTGTCTGCATCCTGATTTGTTTGTTGGGGCCGCTCCGAACCATTCCACCCAGGACTGAAAAAAGACAGCACCAGAATGCTGTGGACCCGGAGAGCGTAGGCTTGCATTCTGATAATGTGAGCTGCATGAAGGGTATTATGACAATGCGAGCGGCCCAAAAAAGACTTGGCAGCAGCATGATAAAGCCGACAAGATCAGAGCAATGCTCGCAGAACCCCAGAATGCGGCGACATCATGATGATACGATCGGAAACATGATGATACCATCATAAGGCTGCCCTCCTTATCATGTTTCTGTTAGCCTTAGCATGACGACGTCTGCGTGACGCAGCCCACCTGATCACGAAACATCGTGATGCTTCCCGCGCCATCATCACGATGCCCGCCTTTTTTAGAGCGCTGCTCTCGTTATCATGGCACGCGCTTCCCGACGCGTCAGCTGGCTTCTCGAACCTCCACTGTCTCCTCCATCCTGCAAGGCATGGTTGGAGCTTTTTGGGTAACCCTGACCCCTTCGCTTCGACTCCAACTTGGTGTCGGAACATGCCGGCTCAACATAACCTGAGTGCGTGTGTGTGTGTGTGTGTGTTTCGAAGATACGCGCTTCACCGTGGCTTGATGGGAACCAAAAGGAAAATCGCCAACCTCCCTCGCATTTTGACACATAGCCACATGTTGTTGGAGGGAGGGGTTTATGCGGAACACCCACCACATGTGATGATTCGGACCACAAGATTTGTCATAGAGCTTCAAGGACAGAGAGATGTAAAGTTTGAGCCGTGTATGGGCCACCAGGAATCGGCAGGTCCATGGTTTCATTTACCAGGACCCATGTCTGCGTCACACCGGCGGGGCCGGCCTGGCCGGCCTGGCCGAGTGGGGAGGGGTTTCCCTCTGCCAGGAAGCATTTGGGCGCTCTGAAACGAGAGGCCATCCCACTGCCTGCAGCTCAGACGGAGGCTTGACGCAGGGAAGCTTGCTTGGGCAGTTAATTTTTTGCCGCCATCTGCTGTAATAAAGGAGAGGACATTGGGTACACTCACCAAATTGCCGTTAGGAAATGGAGGCTGCTCACGAATTCCAATGCAGTTGGGCAATCAATATTGACTCTGTGTGGCTCAACTAGAGCCTCTGTACAAGTTGTTGACCATTGTTTTGACTGTTTCTGTTTCTAGGGCTTGGCAAAAATTAAACACAGCGGTTGCCGCCCTTTTTCCGAACATTTCGGGGTGACTTGGGGAATGGGGAACTACGTAACGGAGTCAGCCAAGCTGATAGGACAGGTTCGCCACAGCCACAAAGGGCTCCACCATTTTGAGAAGTCTACAGAAGAGCACCGATGCGCACGGCCAACGAATTCACTGAGGCCGATGTTCGCCAAAGCGCTGGGTGTGCACATTGCGAAGCATGAAGTGACTGCAAGGGCCTCATGTGATGAAAACACATTTGCTTTCACTAGGGGGGAATGGGTTCCAATAGACGAATCAGTTTCGATCGCTTGCACAGGAGAGTGTGCGCCATCTGACACGCACCCATTTGATAGAATCCACTGAGGTCACCCAATTACTTGGGTAATAGAGGAGGCAATCAATCCTTGAGCACGTAGGGAATTTGAAGGTTTGCGCCTGTTGGAAATTGCAGAAGAAGAAGAAAGAAGCAGAAGAAGCAGAAGAAGAAGAAGAAGAGGAAGAAGAAGAAAGAAGCAGAAGAAGAAGCAGAAGAAGAAAGAAGAAGAAAGAAGATGCAGAAGAAGCAGAAGAAGCAGAAGAAGCAGAAGAAGAAGAAGAAAGAAGCAGAAGAAGAAGAAGAAGAAATACACAGAAAAAGCAGAAGAAGAAAGAAGCAGAAGAAGCAGAAGAAGAAGAAGCAGAAGAAGAAGAGGAAGAAGCAGAAGAAGAAGAAAGAGGCAGAAGAAGCAGAAGAAGAAGCAGAAGAAGAAGAAGAAAGAAGCAGAAGAAGAAGCAGAAGAAGAAGAAGAAGGAGGAAGCAGAAGAAGAAGCAGAAGATGAAGCAGAAGAAGAAGAAGAAGAAAGAAGCAGAAGAAGCAGAAGAAGAAAGAAGCAGAATAAGCAGAAGAAGAAGAAGAAGCAGAAGAAGAAGCAGAATAAGCAGAAGAAGAAGAAGCAGAAGAAGAAGAAGAAGAAGAAGAAGAAGATAGAAGCAGAAGAAGAAGACTAAATAAGCAGAAGAAGAAGAAGAATAAATAAGCAGAAGAAGCAGAAGAAGCAGAAGAAGATGAAGAATAAATAAGCAGAAGAAGCAGAAGAAGCAGAAGAAGAAGAAGAAAGAAGCAGAAGAAGCAGAAGAAGAAGAAGAAGAAGAAGAAGAAGAAGAAGAAGAAGACGAACAAGACAATTACGAGTAATGCAACCACTTTACGAACGCTTCAGCTTTTGCTACCCCAAGTACAGGGACCAATTGTTTGAGACCTGAAGATGGGCGCAGATATGCAGTCCTGGGTTTTAGGCGCCATTCCATTTGTGAGGGTAAAGGTGGTGACTGAACCAAAATGAAGGTGCAACAAGCCAACCTTCAAATCAACACATGGAGCTCGGAGTACCGAGCTTGACGGTTTGCGACCTGTTTTGGAGTTCGGATGGGTCAGGACCGCGAGGACGGCACCTTTTTGGTGACCACCACCATCGGAGGCTACTACGGCGGTGAGCGCACACCTCAGGTGGTTTTTTGGTTTGCGTTGAGCGTCAAATCTGGGAGCCCCGGAGCTTCTTATGCTTTCCCTTGGGAGTCCTTTAGGCCAACCACAAAAATATTTACCCTCAAAACAGACATGCTCATATAAGCGGCAATACAAAGTTCAAACAAGGAAACGTGCGGTAAGTGACGAGGATAAGGATAAGACCACGGCGAACCAATGGGAAGTCTATCACTCGACTATTCATCCAGCAGCAGTGCTGTATAAGACATTTCTAACACGATTTGGACAGCTATTTGGAAGCAGAAGGGTATTATAATGGGAACTTTCCGACACCACTTTATCATTAAATTGCTAGTAGTATGTTCATTGTACATTCCCATAATCAGTGCTAACATTGTCTTTAGAGTAACCCCTTCCAATTATTTAGCCTGCTCTATTGTCGTACCATGGAAAGGGGGTGTGTTTGTTGTCGGACTCAATTCCCTGACCGTGGTTGGCTTGGATGGACAGCCAGAGGGCCGCCACCGTTAAATGGGGTGGTTTCTCGACTCACAATACCCGAACAAAGCGTGTCCTATGCTAAATACATCCATGTTGGCGGGGTTGACACCGTATTTGAAAAAGACAGGTTTTGGGACTGGGGTGCGTGCATCAGGTTGTAGAGTATGGCTGTTGCCCTCATACTCTTTAGAGGAGTTTCGGCAAAGCCTTCAGACCCGGGGGGAACCCCCAAAAACAGAATCAATCCCTTGGGGAATGGCCGGGGTCGCTCTTTGCATTCCTTGCTGCGTTTGTAAGCAAGGAGTTGCGACACACTTGAGCCTGCCAAAGTGTGGCCTGCTGTGCGAGCAGAGCAATGTTTTGTGACGGCGCATTGCGCTGAGCCAGAAAGAACAGATTTGCAATCGAAGTCAACCCGCCCTCCGATTCTTCGCATTTGCAGACCCCGTTTAATACCAGGTGTTGATTGTGAACTCATGGGAAAATCTGAGTTCTTTGCCAGCACGGAGCAGCCTTTTCCGCCAAACTATGAATTTCAATAGGGAACTCTCTGTGCTGCCTAGGGTGGATGTGAACTTTGTCCACAGCTATGATCCGGAGACCAACACTTGGGCCAGGCCCTTGGTGATCCGTCAATACTCTTCCACCGAACATGGCTTGGTGCAACGGCGTTCCTTGTCCATGTCTGTGTTTGAGGGGTACTATCCTTTTCCTTTTTGGGTTGGTTTGACAGGAAACCAAAAGGACTCCACTCATATTTTGGGTCCCCAACTTTGACACATACCCATGTAGTCTTCCATCCAAAAGGAAAGTCGTGTTCCAGCACGAGAGTGTTAATTTTTGAAACGGTACGCGTTTCTGGCCGGTTCGAAGGACAAAAGGAAGCCCGAAGCCATTTTGGGAGTCCAAACAAATTGACCTCGCAAGGCGATGCTTAAGACCACCTTGCGCAATATAGGGAACGCCGTGCTAGGGATTTTACTTTTCTGTTGCATACTGTGGATGGACACAGTTCTGCACCAATCGGGATGACATTTTCTGAATTCCTTGGGAAAACCACTTACCGGCTGGTGTGGATAAGTATCTTTCCGGTTCTATTGAATGCCGGAATAACCCAGTGTTTTCTGTATTATTTTCTTTTGGTATCCAAGACTGATGCGTGACCCCTCCCTTTGGTGGGCTCCCGGCTATGGTCAATTTCTAGCTTTCGGGCTCACAACTTGGCAAGGGTTGCTGACTCCCTTCAGTGGCAGCAAGGGCGTCTTGTGTGTAATGCAAACCGCCAATGTGCCAAGGTCAATACTGAAGTGGCTCAGGGTTATGGTTCCCTGGAACTCTGATACTGGCTGCCCGCATTTTCTGAACACCCATGTTCTCCAAACCCTGCCAAGCCAGAGAGATCTCACCTCGATCCCAGACGCAGAAGTGCGACCGCGATCCCGGGCTGCAGAAGGTGAACAACCAGGTCAAATTTAGGCCGCGCTGGCAATCGGCGTGTCGCTTTTGGTGGTGTCTTTTTAGGGTGCAGAAGGACACGACAGGGTTGGAATGCCATGCCCCGAGCGATGCAATGGGGGCCGCTTTTGGCAGTCCGTGTCCAGGCTGCATTCCTCGCCCCGCCTCGCTTGGCCCTGAGATGAGTCAGGCTTCTCCGGCCTCGGGAAAACACGCCCGTGCTTCGTTTTGGTTGGCGGCAATGCTGTGGTCATGTCAGGTTTGGTTTTTGCTCTGTTTTCCAAAGGCCGATTCCAATGTGAAATGGGCATGGCAGGTGAAGGCTTGATTTGCCAGCACCGATTTGTAAATGAAAGGCTGGGAGCAGGTGGGAGCATCAAACTCCTGGTGCCCTCGGTGGTTCAATGCCAAGATCGAGATGTGGTGCGTCAACGACGAAGCCCGCAACTCTGGGCCGGAGGCCAGATTTGTTTAGGGGACTCTTAGCGGGTTCCATCTTGCACCAAGGGACTCCGAAAGGAATCCATTCGTTGGAACCCAGACCCACTTGTGTCTCTGTGCCGGGGTAGGAAAAACATGTTGCCCAGGGGTAGGGGAAAAAATGGTTATAATAGGGGGTCTGGGGTAGGGTATTTACAAGTTGGGGCTTCAGGGTTCAGGGAAGAAATTAAACAAGCAACCCATTTTGTTCAAAACACAAATAGGGGTTTTGGGGAATTTTCCTAAAATGTCTCAACATTTTTTTTTACAATTTTTTCATTATGAAACAGTCTAAGATATTGACATTTTCAAGGTTCGGGTTTCAGACAATTTTAAGGCTTTCTGGGGTTTCAAGTGTTTAATCATATTATAAGTTAATATGAATAAACTTAATCTTAATCTCTATAATTAAACCAGTCTATAATCAACCTTTTCTTTTCTAACAAATGACAGACAAATTTATGGTAAAACTCATTATCAAAAATGTTTTTATAAACGACCTTGTCTTTGTTTTTTATATATTGCCATTTCAACATTTTAAGAAAATCCCTACACATCGAGATGCTAAAATCTCTACAAGATACATACGCGTCATTATGATTAAAAAGTAAATTATAATGAAATTGAGTAGCGGTTTCATAATACAAGATTAACCTATTATCATATCCATACTCTTTTAAGGTTTTGTCTAAACCTGTTGTAAATATTGTCCGTAATGACTTTTTCGTCGGACATTTATTTAACCTCGTCATATACCAAATCCACTTATCCATTTCTTTTAAATTGTCAGGTTCGTTTTTCATTAAATGTTTTGTAATGGTACATCTTTTACAACATACAAAACTCAAAATATTATCAATGATACAGTCAGGAGATATGTCATTTGCTTTTTTGACTTTGTTGTTGTATATCTTACAACCACGGCATTTTACAATTTCTTTTGTCAATTCTTCTCTGATACACTTATTCATTTTTTTTCTTAATATATTAAGGGGTCATTTCTTTAAGTAGTTTTATTTTTTCTTCTTGCCTCTGCTACTTTTTGTGTCAGCGCTTTCTGGGCTTCTGCTCCTGCTTCTTGTTTCCATTTGTTCCCTCGTCCATTCACTACCTCTTGCTATTTCTTCAGGTGACCGACTTCTGCTTCTCGTTTCCATTTGTCTTATACCCCATTGTCTGCCTCTTGCTCTTTCTTCTGGTGAGTGACTTCTGCTTCTTGCTTCTACCTGTCGTCTTGTCCAGAATGATGCCCTTGGTTGTTCTTCTTGTTCTTCGGATTGAATGGACGGTGAGGATGACTTCTTTTCTCGTTTGAATAATTCAAACACACTCTTGTCTTCTCCACCTAAAAATATGTTTCTTAATGACTTTATTTCTCGGCTTTCCTCTTTCTTCTCTTCCTCTTTCACGGTTGATGCTGACGATGATGATGTTAAATGAAGACTTTGTAAATCTTCCTGCTTTTCATCTTTTGGTTCATCTTTTGGTTCATCTTTTGGTTCATCTTTTGGTCCTGAAATTGCATTACTATAAATTTCATCAGCAAAATCTTTTGCTATATATCGTGTTGTTTGTGCGTCTGCCTCGTTGTTTTCATATAACTGTGATGTTGGTGCTACTTCATCAAACATATCAGGGAACAATTCATGTTGAAGAACTTGTTTATCAGTTTGAACCCTAGCATTCAATCGTAGTCTCCTATCGTATTTTGAAAGATCAAAATCATCAAAGTCTATATTATTAATTGATTTGTCAAATGTCTGTCTTTCAGGGATAATTTCAATTTTTAATCTGTGTGTCATCGCTTCTTTCAGCATTTCATCAAATGTAGGGCGTCGTCTTAATCCATAATATTTATCAGTCATATCAAATATTATAGATTATTTATTGTTGGATTGCTTTATGGACGAAGTATTTATTATAAACATTGTCCTCATAATATTTTTGTAGTTTAACCTTCACTGCGTTTCTATCTACTCCTGTTGTATTGTTATATTCATCTAATAATTCTTTGAACTCATCATATTTAACAGCGTTAATTACATTGAATTGATGTAGTTTTGAAATTATACTATCCATTAAACTTCTTGGATTTTTTGCTAAATATACCGGCCACATCCACTTTATACCACTTAAATAATTTTTGAAAATTCGTTCGTCATCAACTTCTTCATTTTCAACATTTTTTAATTCTATTTCGATTGATTGTTCTTGCATTTCCATTATCTCAGCATTAGTAATGGTTGTTTGCGCGTCATCGTCATCATCCTTACCTTTTTTCAATGCTTCTACTTCAACTACAGGGTCGTCTTCTTCTTCTTCTTCCTCTTCCCCTTCCTCTTGTTTAGTTAACGGTTCTAATTCTGGCATTTCATCAGCGGACACCATTGAATGAATTTCTACACCTTCTGGTATTGATTGTTTTGAAACAGCACTTGCCATTTCTTCGTGTTGTTCTCTCCAAAGTCTCATTTTTTCAGCAAGTTCTTCTTTCTGTTTGTTTGCTTCCGTCAATCTTTCATTAATGAAAGACTGCTGTTGTTTCAGTGTGTCATCAAGTTTAGCTCTTACACTACCACCGTCCGACGACGCTTCTTTCATAACTTCTTCTCTTCTGTTCAGTTCTTGTTTCTTCTGAATATCCAAAGCATCTTTATTATCAAACTGACTACCGTATTGATTTAATCTGTATCTGGTTGCTTTTCTGTCTATTACATTTTCAATTGATGGACGGTTCTCATCTCCTACTAATGTTTCTTTCAATAATTCATCATAAGAAGGTCTCAAATGTAATTGTGATTTCAATGACCCTACTTTTACCGGTCCTACTGTATTCAATCTATTCATTGATTTAATCATAGTATATTAATTATTTAGAAAAATAAATTAATCAGAGATATTCTTAATCATTTCTTCTAAATGTTTCTTTCTTACTGTTAGTTGTTCCTTTGTTTGTATTCCGTCTGGTGACCGTGTGTTGTCTAATATGTTTCTTATTCTGTCTAACTCTTTTCTATAACTTTCGGTTCTGTTGCTTTCAACTAAATCGTTTCTATACTTTATTAATGCTCCTTGTGATTGTTTCGCTTCCAGTGTGTCCTTCAACTGTTTAAAGTAATTCATACGCGAGGCAACTCCCCAAAAATCTGAAACGTCATAATGGCGTTCTACTTGTGGTGCTCTTTTGAATTCTACATTTCTATGACTTCTCATAAGCATAATTGTTATATATAATAATTAGATTATTATTTAAAACATTGATAAAGTTAATTTATTTATTTTATCTGATTTATCTTGCTTTTTCTTTTGTTTAAGTTCTTCATAATGTTGGTTTAATAGTTCTGTTGCTGTGGGTTTCTTAATGGTTTCTTTAATCACTTCTTGCTTAATCTCATTCTTAATTTCTTCTTTTACTTCTGGTTGAATTTTTCTAATATTCTTTTGTGGATTAACTGGTAATAATTCAGTAGGCACACCCTTACAATTCTTAGGATGTGAAAAACGAAGTGATTTAGCATTCATAGATTTACCACATTTTTCACATTGGACTACTTCAATTTCTTTCTTTGTTCTTGGTAATGCTTTTGCTTTTGCTTTTGCTTTTGGTTTGTCTATGGTTTCTTTTGTTGGTTCTTCTGGCGTTGGTTCTTCATTAACTGTTTCATTTTGTTCAACAACCTCATTATTAATAGGTGCTTCGTCTGTTTTAGTTTCATTATTAACATCTACTACCTCAATACTTGTCATATAATATATTCTATATATTTTCTATTAAATTTCTATATAGAATATATTTAAATAATATCACTTTTTACGAAAAGGAGACTCAGACTAACATTAACCCCATTCAAATTAATTTCATTACCTAATGAATTAGACAACCAGAAGTCTAACTGTTTAAAGCTTCTATTTGACACATCCAAGTAATCGAGAGGGTTCATTTCATTATCAAAGACAATTCCCGCGTGTGGTGCTGTGACTGGCACTTTCTTAACAACTGTGCTATCGCCTGTCCTTAAATTTACTTGATTATAATTAGACAATTGAGAAGAATGAATATAAATATTTCTAATAGGTTGAAGATTAACGAAACCAGAAACATAAGCATTACCATATTGATAAACATTCATTTGATAATTTCCTAAAACTTCATTAACAGACTTTAAATCATTAGCATCAAAACTTCCAATCCAAATATAACTTTCATATATTATCTTCATTTGTTCATCAGTTAATACTGCAAATTGTCTATCGGCATAGTTTGAAGAAATCGTCATTTTATTAGTTTTTACACTGTAAGTAACTTCATAAGTATTTGAGAAATTGACATTATCAACAATACCGTTAATTTTTGTTTTTAATTCTGTTGCCAGTTCTGTACCAGTATAAACTCCTTCTGCCAATGCAACAGCAATCCAATGAACATTTGTATTATCTTCATCTGGAACTAACGGAGAAGAATAAAAGTATAGTATATTATTTAATCCTGACTGTATTGAATACCACGAGTTAGGTAATGTTACTTCGTGAATGTAGCAATGAACCCCGTTGTCTGTTTGTAATGTTTCCGGCAATTCAACTCTAAAATTTGATGATGTACCTCTAATCCTATGAGCACTGTCAATATAGACCTTCTTATATGTGAGCATTATTAATTAATTTAGAAATTAATTTATAACTTTAATTATATGATTAATAATAAAAAGTTAATTTATGAAATGAAGCATGGGAAAATTAAACATTATCAACCTTATAAGAAAACAACTAAAATAACTAATGTTATGAAACAAACTGACAAAATATGAAATAGTTATTATCCTAATGCTAATTTAACTGATGCACAAGGGTTAAATAGAGCATATGGCAATGGTAAAGGTTTTTATATTGATGGTGATAAAATGTATGTAGCAGGAACATTCGGAAAAGGAACGTTTGGCGGAGCGGTTAATGACATTCTGGCAGATGTAGGACTTCCCTTTAAAATGACACGATACTCACAAAGATATAAAGACACATCAAAAGCATTGGATGAAAACAATGAAGTTAAACACCTTATAACTCATAGTCTCGGTTCAAGTGTAGGGGCACAAATAACAAAAGATTATCCTGAAAGAGAATTAACTTTAACCAGTTCTGGAGCGCCGTTTATATCACGAAGGTCTAAAATTACTGATGATTACATTAATTTTAGAAGTATCTTAGACCCTGTTAGCATTTTAGATAGGTCTGCTGTAACTGTTTGTACTGGTTCATTAAATCCCTTTACTAATCATGATTACATAACTGGATACGGTGATATGGGGCGTGATGTTTCAAGAAGTATTGAGCCAGTAAAGGAGATATTATAAATAATCTAAATTATATTAATGATACAACATAAGAAATATGACAATGAAACAACAGATGATATGATTAAGAATGAAAATAAAAAGTATAAGAAAAGTACATATGAAGAAATTAGAGAATTAGTAATGGAGAAAGAAAAAGGGAATAATCCAGTTGAAGATAAGATTAAGAAAAAGAAAATGAAAATATTTAAAAATAATAACTCTAATCAAAAGGATTACACTAAATTATTTAATTTAGTTTAGTTTAAATTATTTCTAAATTAAATTATATATAGCAATGGAAACTTTTAGTGCTGAAGATATTCTAATTGACAACCTCTCATTCAAATTAAATAAAGGTGCAAGTTATATCAATGACCGTCGTTCAGTCTCGTTCTTCCCGTCTGGTTCAAATATTTATAAACCTTCGTCTGGAAATCGTGTATTGAAAATCGCATTAAATGCAGAAGATAATAGTTGGTTAGACCCTCAATCGGTAATGGTGTTTTTCAATGTTTCGAACAAGGAAAATACAAGCAACAAACGGTTACGACCACTATCTCCTGCTTACTGCTTTTTCAGAAGGGCAAGATTAATTGCTGGTAATCAACTTGTTGAAGACATTGACTATTACAATAGAAACCATCACATGATGAGTTGTTTGATGTCAAAAGGAGCAAGGGACAATGAAGACGCGCAAAGTTTTGGATATAGATACGATGACGATTTGGCACAACGTTTTGCTGACCCTACAACTGGCACTATTGGAAAAACTTATAACGCTGAAACAATCCCAGGCTTTACGTCTGAAATGGTTGTCGGATTTAAACCGATGCTTGGTTTATTTAATCAGTTTAAGTATATTCCATTAAAAGCGTGTCCTCTTGTTTTAGAACTTGAACTTGTCAGTAATTTCACCGATTGTATTGTTTCACCTGATGTTACTACTGATTTCCCCGCCAGTGAGAGCGCGCCTAACAGACATCGAAGCACAAGCGGAGAATACGAACTTAATAATTGCTTCCTTCAATGTGATGTAGTAAGTTTGGATAATGATTTACACAATCGTTACATTTCACATCTTCTCGACGGAAAAGAATTACCTATCACATATAATACTTACATTTGTCAGTCTAATTCAGTTGTTGGTCAAGCAACAATAAACACTACTGTTGTTCGTTCTGTGTCGAAACTCACTGCCACATTTATCACCTTCTATAAAGCAGACGCCACGGGAGGAGCAACTGAAGTTCATAAGGAATACAACAGGTTTTACCATCCATCGACAAGAACAACCTTTTCAACTCACGGAAACTATAACCCTGACAATGACTTAGAATTTCAACTTCAATTAGGTTCAAAATTATTTCCTGAGTATCCTTGTAAAAGCTTAACGCAAGCGTTCTATTATTTGCGAAAGGCATTGAATTTACCTTTATTTCATCAACATCATTTATCTATTGAATTTAACCAATATAAAACCGACAAGTTCATCTTTGCTATGAATATGGAGAAGGTTCCCGATAGTTCATATACTGGAATAAACACGAAAGCTGGGCAACAGCTTCTCATTCGTTGCAAACCGACTGGAAGTATGGACGTAAGCTTTATGCCAGATACAATATATATAACGTTAGTATCAGAACAAATATTATCCATTAGAGACGCCGGAGTGCAGATACTCGATTAAAAATAAGTAAAAATGATAATATTAAAAATAAATAAATATTATCATTTTCTACTATTAATATATAATGCCTTCAATAAATTTAACAAACTTTGAGAATGTTGTAGCACACACAATTAGCGAAATCAATTCTACAAGCGGGGTGACAAACATTAGAAACATATACGCTAATCAATCAGATATAATTGATTTACTTGACAACAAAGCAGACCAAGTAGATACTTACACAAAAGCACAGATTGACGCTAATTATTATGATATAAATCAATCATACAATAAGACGGAAGTTAATGTATTATCAAATAATATTAGTTCAAACACATTTTTAATAGGTAATCTGACAGTAACTTCAAATACAAATTTTAATAGTATTTCATCAAATACAAATTTAATAAGTAATTTAAATTCTACTATGTCAACTAATTTTAATAACATTAGTTCTAATTCTAACTTAATTAATACAAATATTAATAATATTTCATCTAATACACATTTAATAAATAATTTGAATTCTACTATAACATCTAATTTTAATAATATTTCTTCTAATACAAATTTAATAAATAATTTGAATTCTACTATAACAAGTAATTTTAATAGCATTAGTTCTAATACTAATTTAATAACAGGATTAAATAGTACAGTAAATTCAAATATTACTGCAATTTTAGAATTACAGAATGGTGGTTCATTTAATGAAGCAGATTACTATAATAAAATAACAACTAATAATTTATTATCAGAAAAGTTAGATACATCAGTATTAAATAATACATTAATACATAATATAACAACTACTGCAACTTTCAAAATAGCAGAATTTGGAAATTATAATAATTTCTTTGAAATGTATAATAATTATTTTGATAGTTATGTTTATGGAAGTTTGACTGGTTCAACTATGTTTTTAAATCAACGTGGTTTTGGTGATGTAGAAATTAATAATTCTTCAACTTTTCAAAATGATAAAATATTATTAAATCATAATACCACAATATTAAGTAATTTGCAGGTAAGCGGGACTTTTTCTTGTTCATCTATTTTAGACGTTGCAGGTTCAGATGCTAGATATGTTTTACAATCAGATGGATTAAGTGGATTAATAACAGGAAATACAAATACAATTAATTCAATAATTACTACTAATAATTCACAGGATACATCATTAGGACAAAAGTTAGATAAAATAGATACTAACGCTCAATCAGTAGCAGGTGCTATTAATTTTAGTGATAATACAACTTTACACAGTAATTTAAATATGCTGACTACTGGTTCTATAATATGTAATAAGTTTAGTACTACACCTTCGCCTAATTTAGGATTGCAAATGACTTTTCAAATGTTTAATCGTGAATTTAATATTAATAGAGACGGACGCATGTGGATGAGTAGCGCAGGAGGTCAATGGGAAACGCAAATCGGAGACGCTAATGTTGGACGTGTTTGGGTAAAAGATAGATTTGGTTTAGGTGCTGTTGGTGTTAATGGTTATGTTTTAAACTGTGCCGGAAAATCGAGATTTACTGATGCAGTTGATTTTATAGGGACTGACAAGGCAGTAAATCTTAACAATGGTTCATATTTGAATTTTAATAATAATGGTTCAATACGAAGATATACGCCCAGTTCTATTGAAGGCTTATATATGTCTCATGATGATTTCGTTGCCATTAGTATTGGTGATGTTAGTAATGCTTCTAATCAATATATGATGTGTGATGGATTAGTTAATAAAACTATTTTTAGTAAACCTATAGATGTGTTAGGTAATATTTATACAAATGCTGATATTAATTGTGATAATGTTAATATTGCTACTGATGGTAAATTAACAATTGATACAAATTGTGAATTATATAGATATGTTAGTGCTTTTTCATCTTTTGATATGAGGAATAGTGATGCTAATTCTTCAATTAGGTTCATTTGTGGAGACCCTGCTGTTCAATCTAACATAGTTGGAGCAGTTAATATTACTACCGGATGGACTTTTAATACTGCTACTGCTGATTTTATGGGTAATTTATTTGCTGATGATGTTTATGTTAAAACTAATGGAGCATTAAGAAGTAATCATATAGCGCCTAATGGAGGAACATTAGTGACCGTTGATACTAACCTAGCAGTTCAAAATGCATATCTAGCAACAAATACAATACAATCTTTTGATTTAACAACAGTTTCATTTTTAAATGATATTTCCATGACTACTGGAACAGACATAAAGCTTGGTACGAGTGAAATATCAACTTATTATGATGGAACTAATTTATCTACAATTGATGTAATATTCAGAACATCAAACACAGCTTTTAGAATTGCTGATAGCTCAAGTACTCCATCAGTTTTATTATCTATTGATAAAACATTTGGGACAACAATAAATACTGAAAGTTTTACAAATAATACTCCATCAACTTTTAATGAAAATGTAACAGTTGCAGGAACAAAAAAAATATTATGTAATACCCTAGAACCAGCAACAGGGACAAATATAGATCTTACCGCAACAACCGTAACAATTAACGGGACATTTGTTGATTCATCCGATTCAAGATTGAAATATGATATAGATAATGTTAAATCTAATTGTATGAATATTATTAAGAAATTTAAGCCAAAGAAGTTTAAGAGACACGATAGAAATGATGACGGTAAAACTCATATAGGTTATTTAGCAGACGAAGTATTAAAAGCAATTCCGAAAGAATTTGAAAATGTTGTGAGTAAAGATAGAGAGTATTTAGGATTGAATTATTTAGTTTTACCCGTGTTAGTTCATAAAGCAGTATTAGAGTTAAATGATAAAGTAGATAAACTTGAAAAAGAAATTAAGGAATTGAAAAAAGAAAAATCTAAATAATAATATATAATGGGTAATTCAAATAGTAATGTTGAAACTTCAAGTATTGACAAAATCAATGATATTGATGAAGAACAATTAGATTTAAGTAATATTGATAAATTACAGTTGAAAGCAATTAAGCAAATGAGTGAAAGATTAGAAAAACTGGAGAAAGTAAAAAGTGACAAATTAATATATAGATTACCGGTTCAGATTTGTAGCTATTCATTATTTTGAATTAATAACATTAAGCCTTTGGCTTAATGCTATTAATTGCAAAGATAAAAATAAAAATCATTAATCATACTTTGTTCACCATCATTGATGACTTTAATAGTTAACATAATATATTTGAATATTTATTTTATTTTAAATGATTTTTCAAATCTAACATATTTAGTTATTTTTTAATCATCTGGCACTCTTGTTGAACCACCATCACTATAATTATCACTATCACTATCAGTATCATTTTCTATACGAATATGTTCTTCTAATTCTTTCCTCATTCTTTCTGCTTCCTTAAAAGTAATATGACAATCACTTTCAATATGGTTAGCAGCATCCTTCATTAAAAAAGTTTCACCACATTCACACTCTACTAATTGTTGTAGTCTTTGCTTCCGGTATTCTTGAATTTGTTTTGGTATATCGTCGCCGAAAGACCTTACTGGTTCTTCATATATTCTTTCTTGAACCATTTTTAACATTCTATAATATATAATAGATTTATTTTATTTTAAAAGCTTTCTCAAATCTAACATAAAACATATTATTAACATCTTTGGAATTCATATTGACATAAAAGAAGGAGTAGGGCTTTTTATCTACTGCTTTATGATACATATTTAACAGTTGCTCTTTATCAACAATGGCAGAGTTTTCCTCAATGAATGACATTAACTCTGATACATTCTTTAACTTGAATATATACAACGAACTTGAATTCAACCTAATGATTGGTGCTAGGACACGATATTTTTGAACGCTTAAACAAAAACTAATGGCGTCGTGCCTGCCTCTCGTTGCCAGTCCATGTAATAACTTGCTGTATCTAACAAATTTAGGGTCGTCTGCAAAATCATCAACTATGATTAAAATTGAATGTAGTTTCTTCATCTTCTGTTCTTTCATATAATGAATTATCTTTCTTTGTGTGTTAATTATTTCTTCCAGTTCTTCAGGTTGGTATGTGTCATAATATAACTTTTCTTTTTCATCATCAACCTTCATATTATTTTTTTGATATTTCTTGACTTCAACGAAGGTAGGGTCGTTATGAACTGACGGGCTAAAAATGAATATACGAGCGAAGCAGTCCCTATAAACATTTAGGATAAGGTTTTGAATTAAAACTGTTTTGCCACCCGTTGATGAAGCAACAACAATTGAGCGAAAAGGTAGTTTTGGTACATGTTCATATTTAGATTGTTTGAAATCGTAATCAGTTATATTTATTGGTTTTATTATTGGAACGTTTGTCATAATTGATATTAAAGATATATAGAACATTATATTTAAAAATTAACTTGTAATTATTATTGAATGGAACATCTTTTTTATGATATGCTGGTAGTGAATATCATAAAAACGGAACAGGTTTCCATTGCTTCAATCAGTAAGCATTGAAGCTAATTAGTTTGAATTAGTTTGAACCTCGCTTGCGTTGTCCAGTGCAATGAAAACTCCAAGTGCTGTGCCCCCATCAATATTCTATTATGCATGAAATAATAAGATTAAATAATTATTTCATCTTATTATTTATATGAATAGAAGTTATTCAGATTATATTGATATAATAGATAAAGTAAAAAATATAGAACAAGTTGTTATAACTGATAATAGATTTAAGAAAGTATGCTATTTTGTTTTAGAATTAATTAAGTTTGTGATACAATATATTAAAAATATAAATATTAATATAGATGGGAAGAAAGAAAATCAAAAAGAATAAGACAGAACCAGCTGTATCTTCAACAGATGAAGATAAAGAAGAAATTGTTAAAGAAACATCAGTTATTGAGTTCGCTTGCCCGATGTGTAAAAAAATATTACAGACGAAGAATGAATTATCAATAGAAAAGAAAGGAAACTGCAAATGCAGTTGTATACCAGTTGGTTTTAAAATAAGTAAAACAGATAAAAAAAATGAACATTGATAACACTAAAGACGGCATCAACTTAGAAACAGATGCACATAATATTTCCATCAAATTTGGAAATGAAGCTACACACTCGGAAAATGGCGATAACGAAACACAAGAAATTATTAAACAAATGATGAAAAATTAGCATTTAAGGAGTAGATTTAACACCACTTCAAACGCATAAATAAATATATAAATATTTATATAAATATTTATATATATAGAAATGTCAGAAAATGGTGATTCTACAATTAACGATTTAATGAAAAAGATTATAATTATTAGTAAGAATATTAAAACATTAACTGAACTTATTAAGAATATCGATGAAAAAATAAACCAACCTAAAAGCAATAACGAAGACGATAAGGAGAAGATGGATAAAATCTTTGAAAAAAAACAATTAGGACGTCCGTCTGGTAGTTTTCAAGATAAACAAAAGCAATATATGGATATGTTAAATAAGAACAAAATTAAAAGCCCGAAGCAAGAAACTATTGAATTTTATAAACTGTTTAAGAACGAAGAAGGAAAATATGAAACAATATAATAAATATCTAAATCATTATAATAATATGAATTTATTAGAATTATTTAGCGGAACAGGCAGTGTTGGACTTATTGCAAAGTCGCTCGGTTTTAATGTAATATCGTTGGATTTGAAAAATGCTGATATTAATTGTGATATACTTGAATGGGATTATAAACAATTTGACAGAAACCATTTTGATTTTATTTGGGCATCACCACCTTGCACAGAATACAGTATTGCAAAAAGAACAGGAATAAGAAACATTGAATATGCTAATAGTATTGTATTAAAAACAATAGAGATTATTGAATATTTCGGATGGCCGTATTTTGTTATTGAAAATCCACAGACTGGATTATTGAAAAGTCAGTCTTTTATGAATGGGTTAAGGTTTAATGACATTGACTATTGCAAATATGGATTTAATTACAGGAAGCGAACTAGGTTGTGGAACAATCTAACAAACTGGAAAGCGAGATCATTATGTAAAAAAGACTGTGGTAAAGTTGTTAATAATAAACATATTGAAACTGCACAACGGGCACCAAGTGGAAAGCGGGAAAGTTGGGGTGAAAATTATGTAAAGCATAAGCAAGAATATTTATACAAAATCCCTGCTGAATTGATTAGTGAGATACTGGTTAGTTTATATTTTAAAAAAACTACTTAAAGAAATGACCCCTATATATAATAGAGAACTAATGACTACATTAAAATGCGGTTGTAAAATTACAGGAAACAATTTGGATTTTGAAAAAGAAGTTAAAAATGATAGAGGATTAATTGAAAAAATACATAGAATGAGTTATTACCATAAACATGATATTAATATTTGTGGAGAGTGTGAAAAGAAAGCAAATATATTTAATGATATGGAGAAAAAGAAGATAGACATTGAAAAAGAACAGTTTAAAATAATATGTAAAGAACCTGAAATAGATGAAGGGATGAGTTTTGAAGAAATGGTAGAAGCGGGAATTTTACTTCCAAATGGAGTAAGTTAAATCAATACTTCTTAATATTATTCATAAATATTAAGAATTATTTTATCCTTTATCAATAATGAGTAGATTATCAAAAGATGAGGTTTTACATAAGTTGTTTTATGATGTTGAAACCGGGTTCGGTTCAGTAAATGAGTTATACAAACAAGCAAATAAAGAAGGACTGGGTATAACATTAGATGAAGTTAGGACATTTATGAAAAAGCAACCTATCAAGCAGGAGAAAGGATATAGTAAATACAACAGTTATTCAGCACCTTTCGCAAGATATGAATATCAGTTAGACATAATGGATATGATTTCACTGATGAAGGCAACGGGCACATCAGATTTAAGCAGTCCAAGATATGGATTAATATGTATAGATATATTCAGTAAGAAACTACACATTGAACCGATGAAGGTTAGAGACGGTGAGACTGTTTATAAAGCAATACTTCAATGCTTCAAAGTATTAGGTCATCCGATGAGTATTTATACAGATGATGACGGGGCATTCGCATTTAAGAAATTGCAAGAGTATTTAAAAGGTGAAGCAATAAGAAGCATCATAACACTGACACACGCTAATGTTGCTGAACGCTCCATTCGCACAGTTAAAAAGATGTTAGGAGACAGAATAAAAGCGACTGATAGAACTTGGACGAGTTTATTGCAAGCAGTCTTAAACAAGTATAATCAACAAATGACGCACGGGACGACAAAACTTACACCTAATGAAGCACACAAAGACGAAAACGAAGTAACAGCAAAGGCGAACTCGTTGATGAAGGAAAAGTATTTACGAAAGTATCCTAAATTAAATGTCGGTGATAAAGTCAAAATTTATAACAAAGGAAAAGGAAATTACACATCAAGAAAAGAAACCACTAGCCGGTGGCACAATACTATATATACCATTTCAAATGTAGGTCGTGATATGATGCTTAATAAGTATTATGAAATTGAAGGGAACACCAAGAAATATAACAGACACGAATTATTACTTACAGAAAGCACTTAATTAATTGATGCTTTCTTTTGCCAGTATTTTTCCCTTTGCCTTCGTGTTAGTTCTTCACGGTTTTCATTCCATTGCTGTCTTTTTCTTTCGTTTATTGTCTCTTTATTTTTTTCGTGATAGTCCTGCGTTGTCTGTTTAATCCTGTCTTTGTTCTGAATTCTGTATTGTTTCATATACTCCTTCCTTTTGTCTTTAATTGACTGCCAATATGCTTTGATTTTTCCTTTGTTGTCTTCATAGTATTGTTTTCCCTTGCGACCTGCCACCCTTTCATTAACACATTCAGTATTTTGAATATAATAACCTTCCCTTTTGTGAAGTTCCTCTTTACATTCACAAGGGAAAGCTTCTAAAAGTTCAATGAAGCAGTTGTCAACACCGTATTCATTGAATATATCAAATAAAGAAATATGATGTGACTGACCCTTCAAAAACCATTTATACTGCCATCTGTGGCGTGCCATTCTATTGCCTAAGAACTTTTCACAAGTAGAACCTATATAAGACTTGTTATTGTCTTTGTCTTTGACTTTGTATATCTTACCGAGAGAAAATTTGTTAATGTCCTCCATATATATAAGTTCATAGCGATTAAATCTTTATATGAAAATGAATAACATTATTTTAAGATAATGTTATCAATTTGTATTAGTTAAATATTTATAACATACTTTCTCAACAGCATTCTGATATGCTCTTTCTCTATGAATTCTTTTACATTTATCAGTCCTTAAATGCTTTGCCATATTAGACTTATTTTTAATCATACAACCGCATCTTTCACATTCTAATGACTTATCATTTTCTATAAAATACTCTTTAAAGTATCCTTCTTCTTTATATTTCTTGTTCAATACATCATTATATTTTTTCTTACTTTCCTTTTCCTTTGCCTTCTTAATTTCTTCCTCTGTATCCGTGCTGAAGTCTGAAACTTCACCCTCAATAGAATTCCACAACAAATCAAATTCATCATTTGTCATAGAAATTTTCTTTTTATTGCCATCTACAATAAAGCAGGTCATTTTACTTAATATATAATATAATTATTTCTTTAAGTATATTTGTAAATTCTCTATGCTATGATGCTATAATGTCCGTAAGGTAAAGAGTTTATACTGTTTATGTAAAAGCGTTTATTCTCATAGGCGCTAAGCGATTGTTTTGTTTGTTGGATGCTGTATATTTGATGGGCTTTACTTCTTATGCTGTTGAATGTTATAGTGTCGCAATTATTGTTTTTGAGTGTGTCATCATAAGAATTATATGACAGTTCCTTCTTCACTTTATGTTTAACTATTCCTTTGCTCTTCTTTTCTTCTTTCTCTTTGTTATGTATCTTGAAACAGTATGATTTAGGTTTCAATGCTATAAAGTTTGTTATAATCTTGCCGTCGGCTTCATCCTTAAAGCAACCAAGTTTCTTCTTGTTTGTTTTATCATAACATTTGTGTTTAGGGTCATAACCACTGAAATCCATATAATCCTTAATGTCATTAAAGTCATCATATACATCTTCGGTTTTAATATGTAATACAAAACTGTCAGTATCAGTATATAACATTCTGATATTATTTTTATATTTCGGTTTCATAATGTCATAGTAAAATGAATACATATGTTGTTTTGATAAATCTAAAATACTCATTCCTACATATATTGGTTTATTCAATTTAACTACACTTTTTGCTTTTTCAACTCCTATAAGATTTTCATTAATGATATGCCTGTATTTGAAATTAGGATTATTAACGCATTTTTGGTATCGTTCAGGTGTATCAACCAGCTCAAAGTCAATGTGTTCTCTCACATTTTCCATAGTCTTGCCGTATACAGCGTTGTTCATTAATTTGTACATATCTTTTGAAAAGTCGCTTGTAGCGTTCTTTCGCTTCTCTGTGTTAAAGTCAATCCACGGTTTCAACCATTGCTTGTGTCTAAATTCTATTACTCTGTTTATTTTCTTGATTTTAAGTCCTTGTTTTAAATAGAATTTTAAAATGTCAATATGTAAAACATAATTTTGTTTATCCATAACATTTAGTATCAACTTGTTTGTTTTCTCATCTTTTGGAGCATGATTAAAATGATATGCTTTGTAGGTTTCTTTCTGATAATCACTAAGCATATCTGCTGATACACTCATAATTTCTGGTGCTAATGGGTAATCAGTATGTTTGTCGTGGCATTCTTTCGGATATTCTAAATCAACATCTAAAATATATCCTTTGCTACTGTAATCACTATTGTAATATTTAATGTCTTCTTCTGAGAAATTATCTTTTACAAACTTAATATTCTTATATGGTAGTTTCTTACACATTGCCAGACCATAAAGATTATTAGCGTCTAAATAATTGATATAGGACGACGGCTTTGTTTCATCATAAGCATCTCCCATATACTTATTATTAGCAGTTGCTTTTCTCATTGAAACCTGACACATACCACCTCTTAGTCCTTGCTCTATCATTTTATAAACTTCTTCATCGTGTAAAAGTTCAAGTTCAATTCCTGTTTTTAATAGCATCGCGTCCCAAGCAAAGTTAGGCAATGTGTAGTAATGGGCTGGGTCTAATTCATAATCTGTTAGACATTGTTTTCTGAAATTCTCATATACATCGGTTAATAATAATACATCGGTTTCTAAATATAAATCGTGATATTCACCAAGGTTTTTAATGTTAAAGTGCTTCCATATTAGTTTTGCTCTTTCATAGTCAGCATTGCTTATATCTTCTTCACTTAATCTACTATAAAAATGTTTCTTTTCTGGTAGTTCAGTGTCATTAAATTTATTGAAGTCATTACAATAATCATAAGGATAAACTCCCTTTTCTGTCAGTAAAAATAAATCTTTTTCATTTTTAATGTATTTGCCTTTGCAACTATATTTAAAATGTTCCTGCCAGTTGTCCCTTAATTTATTATCTTCATATTTTGTTAATTTAACAAGTTTATCTAATGATGATGACAAGAAACTGAAACTATCCTTAAATTCAAGTCTGTTTAATGAAAATGTAATAAACTTCTCACTGTTCTGTGCTATTACTGATATTTGTTCTTTCTTTGTGTTTAACTTTTCAAGATTTGATATTATGAGATGAGCATCATAGTTTTTAAGATTATGAAAGAATACTGGTATATGATACTTTTTAAAGCAATAGTCTATATTGCATTTCATATGTGCCGCTCCTCTGTATAATCCAGTAAAGTGGCAATGGTCAGCAACTTTCTTTTTCGCTTCTACTCTGTTGTCAAAAGCGCCATTGCATAAGAAACACTTTTTAGCTTCTAAATGTTTAATTTCATCTAAATCTGACATAATCATATCTTTTGGATTTTTCATTTGTTTCATTACATCGTCTCTAATATTGTTTAATGTATCACAAAATTTATCCATACAATCTTCGCCTCTATATAAAAATGGTTTCATTTCTCCACTATAAGCATTAACAAGGTTAAGCATATAACCGCTGGGTTTATGGTTCTGATAAGTCCCTTTGATGCCTTCTGATGTTTCTGTTGTTAAACATTCAAAATCACCGTAAATAACAAATGGTGCTTTCAGTTTCTTAAAATGCTTTTCAAACTTCATTCATGTTCCTTCTTCTGGCATTTTTGTTTGTTGAATGTCATTTGCCATACAACCTTTTATTAAGTGAGAATTTAAAAGTTTTTCTGTTGTAAAACCGTGCTGGCAGTATCTGCAACAAAAAGTTTTTCCTTTGTATTTATTAACTTGACTACCCATTAATCTATTATAATCTTTTATTAAAACATAATGTTCATTATCATCTTTTTCAATTCGTAATAGATTGATATGACAAGATGGTCTTTCAATCTTCGTTATTCTGTCTGCTCTGATGGATTGGTTCTCATCTTCAACATAAACATTAACTGATATAGAATTTTGGTTAATTGTTTCAAATGTGTCAATGTCATCGTTGGATGCTGGAAAATTCACACCATCCCATTTAATTAGACTTTCAGTAGTTATTAATTTCTTGTAGTGTCTCATATGTTGTGGATGGTCTTTCTTGAAGACTTCATAAAATTTACATAAAACACAATATTTAAAACACAATTCATCATCATTTTGAATGTTGATACATGCTTTTTTCTTTGAAATCCATTCTGGTAGTTCCATATATTTACCTGCTCTGTTCGGGTTGTATTTGTCGTAGTGGATTGTGATTTTGTTAATCTTATTAATCTTCAATCCTGAATGTTTCAAAGGTGAGTTTTCAATTTGTAGTTCAATATCTTTAGGTATATTTTCCAATGCTTTTTTTAAGTCTCCTACATTTAGAATGTTGTATCTCCTACTCCTCATATTTTGTTTTATTTGTATATTTTCCTCAGTTGGTTCATCTTCTCCATCATCCTCTTCTTGCTGTCTAAGTTTATCAAAAATATCCTCAACATCAATCAGTAGTTTCATTGATTTTGCTTGTTGTAAAAAATCGGTTAATTTCTTTTCTTGCCATACAAGATATGTTAGTCCTTTATATCCCTTGAATGGTATGTTGGATATTGAATATGTGTTGGCATACCCTTTCAATGCTGAAAATGTCTCTGATGTTTTTGCTCCTATTTTTAATCTGTATTTCTGGATTGTTTTAATGCCTCTCATTGTGTTTGATGCTTTTTTTAGAAGATGAAATCGTTTGAAACCTTGTGTGTTGCTGACTTGATTGAGTTTGTTTTGAAGTGATGAGGATAATGGTTTGTCTTTGTTGTAATAGTATTCTTTGTTGTTGATGATTAGTTTTTTCAATGGTTTGTTATTCTTCCCTGTTTTTATTTGACCTTCATTATTGGATATTAAATATTCAATTACTGAACCCGTGCTGTATTCCCCTGCCATTTCTCTATACTATATAAGGTATTTTCTCTTTAAGTCCTTTTGGGGGGCGGGTTTGGGGGTGGGTCTGGGTTTGAGGTTATGGATGTTGTTGATGTGAGGGTTTAGGGAACAACCCGAAAAGAGTTTGGGAGGACACCCCAAAAACGAGTTTGAGGGACAACCCCAAAAGAGTTTGGGAGGACACCCCAAAAACGAGTTTGAGGGACAACCCCAAAAGAGTTTGGGAGGACACCCCAAAAAACGAGTTTGAGGGACAACCCCAAAAGAGTTTGGGAGGACACCCCAAAAACGAGTTTGAGGGACAACCCCAAAAAAAAAAAAAAAAAAAAAAAACGAGTTTGGGTGAACACCTGAAAAATAAACACACTGAGAGCCCACCACCGAAGAAGTCCTCATCGTCATCAACCTGGCAGGCGACAGATGCTTTTCATGACCCTTCACCAAAAAAAAGATGGTGGACACATCAAAGGTGCAATCGGTCTTTTTCATGTTTAATCTCTTTGAGATTGACGGCAATCCCTTTTTAAAGGGCTTTGATTAAATGTAGGGTTGAAAAAGCATCGGATGCTACAACCCACCAATTAGAGCAACCACAAAATACCATTCACGGATTTCTGTGAATGAATGTGTTTTTTTCACGGGTTTCTGTGAAATGATTTCACGGGTTTCCGTGAATGAATGTGTTTTTTTCACGGGTTTCCGTGAATGGTCAAGATTGCTCTTTAAATCTTACATAAGGGCACAATTTGCACCCTCACGCTCATTTGGTTCAAATGAACCACTACCTCTCAATCGCCTCCTATAACTGCTGATTTCTTCCAAGAGACCCTTGAAAGCGTCAATGTTGTAATTGACATTGTTCCCGTGTTCTGAATGGAACTCACGAAGGAAACACTCAATGAAGACCTCCAAAATTTGAGATTTGAGCACAAGCAGATACTCCCGCCATTCATCCACCTGTTCAAACTCCTTGACAACGATGGCGGCAACCTCATAAAGTTTGTCTTCGTTGTATGCTGACCTGCCCTTGAAGACATTCTTGACCCGTTGAAGTTGGTTATCATCAAGAGAGTTCAAGATCTCCTCAACCACACTGCGACCTTCAACAAGATGAGAGCGAACATTTTGAAGTTGGTCAATAATGGGTTGACAAGCTGATGACAAAGGCGCTGGCATTGTCATTGTTTCATTTTGTGGTTGTAGTTCAGCGTGTCTCTCCTTCATCTTCTTCAAAGAAGACTTCGTCACATCCTTCATCACAGCCTCCTTGCTCTTGAAGTAGCGGTTGATTACACCACGATGGCGAGCCATTCCACAAGATGAAGCAAACAGCAAAGAGGGACACCGAGGTTCAGCCAAAACGCTGTGTGAGACAAAGCACATCAATGGAAGTCAACAGTGTGATTACATTGGATATTGAAGAGACTCTTTTTCAACTGGCATCTGTTTGTGAAAGCGGTTTCCTCCCTACCCAAGCAACTGCCATTTGTCGCAACCTCCCCAATCAACACAGCTGTGAGGTTGTTCAGATTAACATATACTTTGAGAGGGGGTACAGCGACCAGACATTGGCAAGTTCAACCTATTGCTCACTTCTCATCAGTTGGGCTCATTGCTAATGATGGAGTCATTTTCTCCGTCGGAAGCCTCATCATCATCGTCATCAACGGCGGCATCATCAACGACGATTTCCTCCGCTGCGAAGTGCTTCTCGTAGATGTTGTTGAGCTGGTTGGTAATGCCATCAGAGAAGGAGACATTGAAGACATGCGACATGTCATTGTGCTTTACCACACTTCCAAACAGGGTGCGAGGGTGACGAACAATGGTGTTGCCGCCGAAGGACAAATTGAGCTTCTTGAACATGGAGTTGGTCAACTTCAAGTTGAACTTTGCGAGCTTCCGGGTAATGACCTTAATGATGGCCTTGTAGACCTCCGACAGAGTGCTGCCGAAAGAAACCTGCAAGGACATAGTGAAGCCTGTGCCTGTAATCGAGAAGACAAGTGTGTGCTCCTTCATCTTGTTCTCTTCCTTCTTCTGTGAGTTGCGGGTTGTGCCCTCTTTTTCAATCAACTTCTGGTGTGCAATGATGTTCGCCGCTTGTTGCTTCATCCTGTCATTAACCTCAACCAGCGTCTCGGTTGAACTCCCTGACAGTGAAGTTGGTATCTCATCAAGTTCCATCGCAATCAAGCGGACAATCAACGCCTCTGTCTCGGCATCGACAGCATCCTCGTTGATGGTATTGTATCCCATCTTTGGTGCCATTTTGGAGCACACGAGCGCGGCACACTGCTACACTTTCAATCTTGCTATTGAGCTGACAGGTCTGTTGGAACATCTTTCACAACATGCAAAGCGCACAGTGAGACAATATTGACTGCATAAACAAGCAAGGCGCACCTTTTGTTGATGACGAACAAGATGAGCACATAAAAAGAAAGAAACACACGCTACACACAGACCCACCCAACCCAAGAACCGCCCTTGAAGTCGACAGCAACGACCATAAAGTTCAGGATGAGCGACCTGCGAGGAGCGAAGTCGCGTTGTGAAAACAATCCTTGTTATATCAACATTTATAACAGAAACACTTGTATCCCCCAGAAAGCCTTAAAATTGTCTGAAACCCGAACCTTGAAAATGTCAATATCTTAGACTGTTTCATAATGAAAAAATTGTAAAAATGTTGAGAAATTTTGGGAAAATTCCCCAAACCCCCTATTTGTGTTTTGAACAAAATGGGTTGCTTGTTTAATTTCTTCCCTGAACCCTGAAGCCCCAACTTGTAAATACCCTACCCCAGACCCCCTATTATAACCATTTTTTAGGGGTAGCCTTCTTGAGCCATTTAGCCATGCCCACGTGCAGCTTGACAAGGGTTCTGTTCACTGTTAGTGGCAGCAAAAAAACAACCTTGTTTGCTCACATGCCAGGGATTGGAAAAATGGGTTTTGGACTGCTCAAGTACTCATCGCAACGTGGCTTTGGGCCCTTTTGGTGAAAGGGATCTTACAAGTCAGGCATTTGCGTGGAGGGCCCTGCTTATGACACACATATGGATTTTTCCAATTCGACTCCCCATCCGGCTGGTAGGTTTGCTGTTGGTTTCCCGTTTGAAAGCCATCCACAAGTTCCAGCATTCCCTTTCCGCTAAACACGAAATTGGAGTGGAATCCCATTTTTATTGGGCGGAGAAGGCTAGATGAGAATCGTCGACGAACCCCCTTCTTCAGGTGAAGGGAAGTTCCAAGCATTTTGAGAAAATCAACCTCTATGCGTCGGGGGTTTGGATGCACGATTTCTTTTGCCAGGTTGCTGCAGGGCTGCATGCTGTCACAGGCCGGTCTGGAGATGTTGGTTTGGCAGTCTGCGAGTTGTTTTAGCTCCTTGCTGTAAGCATCACCTGTTTCTTTACATTTGGAAGTGTATTTCTGTTGGGTGATGCTCAAAGCAGACATATAAGGAATCCCTCGAATGAATCCACAAAGGTGCTGACCTGCGAAAAGGGCCTAGCCTAAGGACTATTTTTGGGCTGGTCCTGCTAGTAAAAATCATGCGGCCAGTTATCAGTTTGCCGCTGTTTGAAGGTCTATTTTTTCTGAGCGACCCGGTAGAACGAACTGCCTGCCATTGGCAGTTTCGGGGCGGAGGAGTGTTTTCTTTCCTTTTTCGTTGCAGCCTTGTGCCCCGTTTAAAGGGGATACCAAAAAGGGCCCTGATTTTTGACAGGGTGACCCTTCAGTCTTGAGTTTGCCAGTGGTGAGTATATAAACCTCTGGTCGATTTTCCAATTTGAGAGGGGAGTTGGATCACTTGTCTGCCGGGGCCTAGTTACATCTGGGGGTCAGCATTATCCGATTCCTCCCCAACCTACTCTGAACCTGCCTAGCTTCCCCTAAGCTTGACGACTCTCCGCTGGATACTTGACAGGCGAGAGCTTTGCGACCAAATTTCACACATGAAGGTTTGAAGGTCCCTTTCTTCAACATTTTATGATTTCGGCTGTGGTGACTTGTACTTTGACCTGTTCAGAGGGGCACTTGTTTTGTCTCTGCTTACGCCCGCCCAGCACGCCCCCCCCCCCCCCCCGTCGCTCCTACAAAAGGAAGATAACAAAGAATGACATGAAGCAAACAAAGCGGTCAACCGCCCCCCCTGACCCCCCCCCCCCAACAAAAAGAGAAGAGCAAACAGTCAGCTCGACTCAAACGTCGCAGGTGGAATCCTCAAGGATTTGGCAGGACAGGATGCTCCCCCCGAGTTCGAGGTCAAGGCCCACCCCCGGTTGGGGTTGGGGGGGTGGGGGAGGGGTTTGGGGGGGGGTTTGGGGGGGTGTGTTTGGGGGGGGGGGGTTGTGGGGGAGGTTTGTGGGGGGGTTTGTGGGGGGGTTTGTGGGGGGGGGTTTGGAAGGTTTGGAAGGTTTGGAAGGTTTGGAAGGTTTGGAAGGTTTGGAAGGTTTGGAAGGTTTGGAAGGTTTGGATGGTTTGGATGGTTTGGAAGGGTTGGTTGCAACGAGCGAAGAACCCCCCTGCTTTGAAAGGGAAACTGACCGGCAAGATTGTGAAAAGCAATGGTTGGACTATGCCTTTGAGCCAGTTGGCCTGTCTCTGAAGTGCTAAAATGGGATTCAGCTTCCATTTGTGCCATGCAAATGACTTTTTTCCACGTGGGTTCGTAGAGATGGTCATAGACAAATTTTAGGGGTATTTAGACAGCAATTTTCAGGATTTTCAGGGGGGGATGAAGGATGGAAGTCCGGCTGACAAAAACACGCGAGTTGCATGGGGTTGGTATCATTCCCCATGAACATGTACCTGTCGGGGACCTCATCGTTGCTCCTTTGGAGCTGGGACACCCGGTCTAGAGATGATTTAAAGGGAAACCGTTTTGGGAGCCCCCTCTTCGGGGAAGAGCACAGATTTGGGGCTGAAATCGGAAACCACCCAGCCCCTCTCAGCTCCTTGGTCTCTTGGATTCCCCTGCCGCCAGGCAGATCAGCCGTCCAAAGATGGGTCAGGTGGGGAAATGTTGGGCTGTGCTGTTTTTCTGGCAACCTTTTGCAGGAAGCCGGCCGAGTAAAGGCGTTTCACATTCGAAGCTCCCTATTTGGGCGCGCCTCTTTTCAAGGAAAACCTTTTCAGGGTTGGTTTGAAAGGCAATCCAAAAGGAAGCCAGCCATTTCAGAGGGTCCTCTCATTCTGAGACAAGTCAGTCCTGACACAGGGAGCTAGTGACAAATAGTGCGAGACATGAGATGCAATGCACCTGCGACCCCCGGCAACTGTCCCAGCGGCCTGCAATGCCCCATAGGCAAGCTCTGTGCGCAGACAGCGCCTTTGGATGCGTTCATATCCAGCAACGCGCTCAGGTGAGCCACCAACACACGACGTGCGCAGGCCCCTTTCAACCAGGAAGAGAGTTGTCTTAAGCAAGCCCGCAAACTTCTTGGCAAGGGTTGGGAGAGTTGTCCTACAGCGCGTGCTCGCGTCTGCGCCGAGGCGTGGAGAAGTTCATGGAACAGGCCATTGACGGGGCCAAGAAGGGCAAGGGGGTACGGGCCCCAGGTGCCCTGCCGCTTTGGGGAATCACAGCCTTACCCGTGAGGTCCAAAAGGCCCCCCCCCCTTTTAAGCTGGGGAGGGTTTCAGGAGGTAGGTTTGGGTGAAGATGAGGGCGGGGCCAAAAGTACCAGACTGATGCCTCTTGGCCACTGCTTGGTTCACAGGGTATTGTAGTAAACCCATATATGAATTTTGACAACCTTCTTGGTAGAACCAAACATCAATGGGTTTTGGGCGATGTTCACTTCGTACAGGACTTGGTATTCTGTTGGGCAAGGCCATTTGGTCGTGAGCAAATATAGGCTCGGGGTGGTGCTGAGGTAAGGTTCCACGAGGGTTGCACCAGGGTTCGACGAGGTTTTGCGAGGGTTCCATGAGGCTCTGCGAGGGCTGCGGTGGAGAGAGCACTAAAAAGAGCACCGCATGCTGTTGGGGATATCACCTGAGCTTATTTTTTGCTTCAGGCGAAGTGGATTCATCAGAATTAGGCAAAGCTCCTTTTGGCGGGGATGGGGTTCTTCACTTGGCACTTGGACACTTGGCATTGTCCACGTGGGAAGCACTGGTGACATTTCTAGAGCCCAACCCATGCACACAAGATGTGAGCGGGCGGCACAAGGCTCACCCTCTTACACCCCGGGAGATCATCCAACACAGTCCGAAATACTGCAGGCTGAAAGTTGGCACATTTCCCTTTAGGTAAGTAAAGGAGATGTAATCAGTCAGGCAACAAAGTTCTGGAGTTTCTGACAGTTCGCCTCGATTTATGCAGGGAGATCTTGTTGTCAGCGTACTCCAAACGCGTACAGGCTGCCTGGGTGCTCCAGCGACGTCAGGAAAGTGGTTCATGATCATGGTAAAGGGACGAACCCCAGTTGCCCCACTTACCAAGGTTCTACCCTACGTTGCCATGGTTCTACCCTAAGTTGGTTGAACATCCGAGTGGCTCTGCAAAGTTCCAAGGCAGTGACGCATGCCGCGCGCTCGGCTTTGCACGGCCCAGTCCCGCATTTCCATTGCATGGTTCGGACCCCTGTGACCCCTGCTGTAACCCCCGCTCACACACACCAAGGCTTGTGGCATTGAAGGAAGGATCCGGATTGGAAGGTGAACACTCACGGACATGTCAAAAGAGCTGGAACGCTTTGGTCCTTGGCCGTCCAAGCCCAAAATGCGGAGGTTGAGTTCGTGGTTCTGGAGGACAACGGCGACAACTTCAAGGTAAAGGAGGGCTCACGGACCAGGTTCGGACTATCAAAGCTCCATAAAGACTCAGCGGGCACCGAAAGGGTTTGGGTAGCTGGGTTACAGCCAGGCAGCATATGTTTAAACAACCAGCCCATTTGCAAGGGAAGCCGAAAGGAGGTTCTGTGAAGAGTGGTAAGCTGCAACAGTTGGTTGGGAAACCCCCCCCGTGTGATTGGCTCCGTCGTCTGAAGGCGGTGCTTTTGAAATCATTTCTCAGCTTGCCAGAACTAGGCTCCCCGTTTTGGACCGACGGCGGCACCAAATCTTCCTCGAACCCAGACAAGGGAGCCGGGAACGCGGCAACTTGACGTATGGGAGTGTGTCAAAAACAAGTTGAACCTCTCCCAGTGGCAGTGGTTGGTTTCACGTTGGCGTCCTTCAATGATGAAGTGGAGTTGATGATGAAAGCGGGGGGGTGCCTGATGATGAAGGAGCGGGGGATGATGGGAGGGGGGGGGGGTTATGATGAGGGGGGCTATCATGAACCCCCCATCAGAGATTCTCAAAATGGCGGACCGCTTTTGGTTGATCTTTCAAGGGCGACACCGCCCATTTTCTCAGTCCCTGAGTTCTGGATCTTACCTTTCGAATGGCCGGACCATTGTAAGTGGCCAGACAAAAAGCGGTTCTGCCAGCTTTCTTGGCCCATCCAACGGGACAAACAACATCGCAGGAGGTCACCGACCCAGAAGGCAACGGCCAGCACAAGGCACCCGCGCCGAGGGAAGTGGCTCCACACCCGGGCCAAAGGCACCTCTGAAACCGGAGGTGCAACCGATGGATTCCTCCCTCGTTGGGAAGGGTTTCCCTGCGAGTTTTTTTTCAGAAGCCACTGGGCTGTTGAGAACCACACCATCCTTCAGGGAATACTGAGATAGACCATCGGTATGGTTGGGGGTAGTCTGTGTGTGTGTGCGCGCGTGCGCGTGTGCGCGCGGGCGCGTGTGCGCGCGCGCGTGCGTGCGTGCGTGGGTGGGTGGGTGGGTGCGTGCATGCGTGCGTGCGTGGGTGGGTGGGTGGGTGCGTGCGTGCGTGCGCGCGCGCGTGCGTGCGTGGGTGCGTGCGTGGGTGAATGGGTGGGTGGGTGCGTGCGGTGCGGTGCGGTGCGGTGCGGTGCGGTGCGGTGCGGTGCCGTGCCGTGCCGTGCCGTGCCGTGCCGTGCCGTGCCGTGCCGTGCCGTGCCGTGCCGTGCCGTGCCCTTTTTCTATGTTTCAGGTTGGTGCAAAGGGAAACGAAAAGGAAATCCACCATGGTGGGGTCTCCTAAAAAAGATCCACCCAAGTGAATTGCGGAACCATGGCACGGAGGTGAGCTACGTGCACCATGTCTACGACAAGGCCTCAGGCACCGTCATGGCTCACATCTACAAGGCGGGCTTCAAGCTAAGGTTTGGGGGAATGTTCATCCTACGTAGGTGGTAACCACGGTAGATCAACCAGCCCTTCCCACTTGCACCCATGGTTATGAGCTATGTGGGTCTGTCATTTTTTAGGGAACCCACAAAACAATGGCGGTTGTCCCTTCAGTTTCCCGTTTACACCACCAAAAGAGAGGTGCCCTCAAACAAAACCATGGCCTCAAAAAAGACAGCCACATCAAGCTACGATCCAAGGTGCCTTTCCCAACCCCAAAACCCCCCAACTCCCCCCCCCCCCAAAAAAAAAAAAGAAAAGAACGAAGAGGAAGAAGTAGAAACAAACAACGCTTTAGGAGGACAACTTTGCGACGAAGATCGCCACCTTTGTGACCAAGGCCGGGTCCGGAGTTCTTTGTTTTTCTCAACAGAACGGCAGGCAAGTGGTTAGTAAGCTGGGAAAGAACCCACATGAGTCAAAGCCCGGAGAATTGAAGGCTAAGGGACAATCCCCTCGCCTTTTTTATGGGTGCCTTCGCCGCCTGTTGAATTCTTTACATGCTGGGTAGACCATTTTTTTTAAATACCACGTTCTGATTCTGACTCACATGCATGTAAGTCCCTTCTCTGTGAGTGGCCAGGGTCACCAACCACTAAGTGCCTTGCCCCTAAAAATGGTCATGGACGCCTGAGATTTCGACCATTGTAAGGCCTAAAAACTCCATGGCCGTGGACCATTGCGAGGAGTTTTGAAAGCTTCGGCCAGAGAACTTCAGCTGGGCTTTTGACCAACTACTTGCGCGTTTCTTCAAGGAATGGGTTGGCTTTAATGGAAGCCACAGTGAAGCGCAATCCAAACCTATCGTGGGGGACACCTTTTTGCCATACGTGAACGCTGGTCAAGGAGGGTCCGGCCCTGTTCGCTTGGCCCTGGTGACATTGAATGCCTTCAAATGGGGATGGGATTTTTGCCAGCCGCCACCCCAGAAAGTGTCATTAGGATTGGCGGGTTCGCAAAAGGCTCGCTCGGGTCGATGGCGAAGGGGGTGTAAAGCGGATATCCAAACTCAACCGAATAGTCGCATGGTCCCGGGGGATCAACAGACCACCAAGTTAGAAGTTAGTTGGTTCACCTTGGCCTGATGGTGGAATCCCCAAAACATATCTGGATAACACCAGGCTACTGTGGGGACGAGATCAGGTGCTGTTGTTGTTCCTTTTGGCTTGGGGGGGGGGGGGGGGGGGCGAGCTTCCCAGCTGAAGTAGTTTGGAGGAAAACGGTTAGTGGGCAAATGATGGATGTATTGAAGTGGGAAACTGCATAGAAAAAGAGATACATAGACAAATACATGAATGAGTACGTACATAGATGGATACAGCAATTCATGAGCGAACAAACCAAGAAATGATGAAATGAATGCACCACTAACTGTTCAAATGAATAAATAAACATAAACAAGAAAATATGTGAACAGACAGATCAATTCATTAAACACACATACATAAACAAGCAACTACGTGCATAGATAGACAAGTTCATATATATATATATATATATGAGTTAAACCAATGCATCAATAAGCAAATAGATAAACACATACATACACAAACAACTTACATAAATGCATATTCACATAAAAGTGCCATTCCAAGCTTCGGCTTGTGGCAAGGAGCCCTCAGCGAAATCTGTCACCACACGAGAAGCCTCCCCGAGTTCCAATCTGTCGCTTTTTATAGATGTTGCATACTGCATAGTTTGATATCCGGATGTTCAAGTGACGCTGTGGTTGGTGTTTTTCCTCAGGGCGTGTAATTATTTGTTTTGCCACGACGGCCGTGGCCAGGTCTATGCATCGCCGTTCGTTGTGGAGCAGTACATCGAGTGCCTTGGCTTAGGTGATGGTTTCCACGCCGAAGGGAACGCAGAATATGTCTCCTTTTTTACAGTGGCCGGCTTTTTTCGCGCTGCATATCCCATGAAATTTCTGCGAAAAGAGGGCCCCACAAAAAGCACCAAGGAACCCTATCAGCCCCTAATCGGCCTTATGAGCCCCTATTGAGATTGGGGAGGGGGCCCTATACTATTGGGATATATACCCCTTTCATACCCTATATAGGGGTTCTTAAGCTCAGTAGATGTAAGGGTTGGCACCCTGCTTAGGTTTTGAAGGGACGTCGGATGGGTTTTGGAGGTATGGACGCAGGCCCATTTTGTACTATATCCGGCCTGAGCGTGCGACAGGGATCCTGCTCTGTTTCCCTTTTCGGTGCCGCAGAACCTCACCTTCTGTGCCCCATGGTCATCTTCCATTGGTAGGGGTGATGTTTTCTGCTGCACGTGGGAGTGTGTGCTTACCTACTTTTCTTGGGTTTGAGGGGAGGTTCTTGGGTGAAGCCAGAGGGTACCCTCCACCAATCAACACAGAACCTGACGTTCGGGGGGGTCCCGGTTTGGACCATTTTCTTTTCAAAGGGATTCCCGGATAGACATAACCCACTTAGGGGGCTCAACAAAAGAAACATGGTAACACCAGGGTTAGGAACCACTTACTACTGAGTTCCTTGCCCCATTCGGTAGCTGGGGGATTCGAAGTTTCGGACCTTGCTGAGTTGAGCCATGCGGACCGTCCGAAGGTCGCACGCCGTGCGCCACGCGGGCGCGGACGTGGTGAAGGCCGTCGGCCCGCAGGCGAGGGGTCGAGTGGAAGGCTTGCCCTCGGTTCTTGCGGGTGCGGTCGGGCTGGAAGGCTACTTGCCGGCGTTTTCGGTGAATTCACCACCCATTTTAGTCGGGATTTTAGAGGGGATTGGGATGTTCACTGGAAATACGATTCGGGTTTTGAGCCATAGCCATTCTTCCCCTTCGGCTTTCGTTTTTTTGGTCCAGTGTAAGGGAAACAAAACTCCTCAAGATGTTTGGTGATGTTTTTGGGTTGGGCATGTATCTGTCCCAACCAGTTTGCGGGAGGGCGGCTGGAAGAGACACTTCCTCTTCAAAGGACCTCCTCTGGTGATTTCATGTCAGTGGGGTAGTTATCCCCCAGTGCCATACCTCCAAAACCCATCCCTGAAAGGTCTCTTGAAAGGGACAAGCTGAGGTGGAGACCGTCCTGAGCAAGGCAGTGGAAGAAGGCAAGTAGTGAAAAGACGGAGTGCACGGATCTGCGAGCTTCTGCTCATTTTAATCTCGCATTGGGGCGTGTCTCAAATCAGCTTTGAGGCACGAAACGAACGAGCGCCCTTTTTTTGTGATCGAGTTTACGAGCCCTGAAGGTTGCACTGAAGTTTCTGCCCGATTTCTTTGGGGTGGCAAGGCTCGTGCCCCACTTTTGCAGCTGCAAGGGGCCTTTTCCGAGGCCGAAAGGGTAGCCGCACGCGCTGCCTGACGCATTTGCGCATTTGCACACATGGCCGAGCGGCCAAACTGGAGCGAATCGAGAGGCTCAAAATGTTTGGATTTTTCTGGTCCTTTTGATGTCCTTTTCGTTTCCTTTGGCTTCCCTTGAAAATACCTCCCAAGGGGTGCCTGCCCTTGAACTAGAGCTCCCCAAGATGATTGGGCTTCCACTCCTGTCCATACCTAATGGTTTGAACCCCAAAAATGATGTTCCCCAAAAAACACTCCAAAAAAGGATACCCATTCCTTGTTCAAGATGGCAGTCTGCCACAACCCTCCTGCGCACTTTCCATTGGAACGACCCGGTGCAACAGACACGCTCGGGGGTGCTTTAGTCCCAAGATGCCATGGGCCACGCAAGCGGGGTGTACAATTGGTTTCAACGTCTGGAGCTTGTTGGAAAAATGGAAGAACCCCAAAAGGAGGTGGTGTAAGAAGTTTGATGTTGAGCAGTCTGTCATGAATCCCCATAACCAAAAGTCCACTATTTATGTTCACACCATGGCTTGACCAAAAGGAGTGTGGCGTACAGTTTGGTCCAACGCTTGACCTGTTCTGACGGAGAATCGGAGTTCCGTCGCCTCGAGTCTGGCTCAATGCGAGTTCGGGCGCCTGGAGAATCAAATCCATGGGCAAGGTGGGTGAGAGGCCGTCGAAGGGTTGTGAGGGAGCAGGCGTGTCTCGAACTGACCCCAAATGAATGGCATGGTAGATCCTCCTCGCAAGCAACCTACAGAAGGGCATCACAAACCCCCCCAATAATGCACGTCCCTCAAATCAATCCATTGATGGTGGTGCCGAGGTCAGTTGTTTGGGCTTAAGCCGCGGTGCTACATCGGTTTGCCCCAGATGGAGCGGTTAAATGGCAGCTGGGTTCCATCGATGGAGCGGTTAAATGGCCACTGGGTTCCATCCACTTCAACCACCTTACCTCCAGCAGTCCTTCACATCATCGACCAGGGCAGGGTGTTTTGGGACGACGGAACTGGCAAAAGCTGGCGCTTGCGCGCGGATCCGGAGCACAAGTATGGGCCGGATCACTTTTCCATTGGGGAACGCAAGCGCAAAGGTACCCGGCCAAGTACCTTGAGGAAGTGCATCCTGAGATCCAGCTGCACTCTAGAATGGATGAGCCCAGGGGTGGAGCAATGCTGGATCCGATTCGCCCCAAACCTTGCAAGCCTTGAGACCCTCCAACTGGTGACAGCTGAGGGATCAGATCTCGCATCCGTGTTGGTGGACCTGAAGCATGAGAAGTGTTTTTCCCAAATTGTGAATGTGGAAAAGCTGCGGTACTTTGCCAGAGTGCGTTGCGTTCCATCTTCCCAAACTGGTATTGTGGCTGATGATCTATCCTTGACTGAAGTCGCTACTGGCAAAGTCTTGAAAGACAACTCTGACTTGTCAAGCTCCGGCCACCCTCCTGTTGTGAAGGTATCGACCTACATTGCCGACATGATCTCCCGCAATGCGTTGGAGCTGGTCTTCTCGGATGGGAAGCATCGTGACATCGACTTGAGCCATGTCATGTCGGGCCAAGACGTCTTTGTTCTGCTATCCCAGCAGACCAAACGACCCGCACACTTCATCACTCTGGAAACTCGCGACAAGGATGGACAGCTGCAGAAGTTGGAGAGATTATTTCGGCGCCTGCCGGATCCTGCTGTGATCCAGGTGCATTTGACCGAAACTGTGAGTGAGTGGTGGCTTTCCAACAGATTGATCATCGTGGGACCAGACGGCCAAAGATGCCACTCAGATCTGTCGGAAGCTGGCACTTTGTGGGATGCTTGCGAGATCATTGGCAGGGACACATCCCGGCCAGGGCGATTTGTTCGCTTTCTGTTGGAAGGGAATGTGTTGAAAGAGTGGACTCCAAGCCAGTTTCCAGACAGCCTCACCTTGACCCTACAGTTGGCTCCATGCATTCATGAATTGCTGGAAGGTGTGCCAGTGACCTACATCAGTGGTGAGGCCCTTGATGTGGACAGCACCGGTTTGGTTGGCATCCAAGACCTGAGGGAAGCTATCGCGGCCAAGTTGAAGCTCCGCGCCACGCACGTGTCGCTGATCAGCCGGGGCGAGAGTTTGTGGGATTCCATGCCCTTCGGCCTGCTGGAGGCCGAGGCCATCACCGTGTGCATCCGAAGCCCGGAACTTTGTGCGCAGGGAGAGCATGAGATCTGTACCTTCTCCAACAACGGCTACAACGACCGAATTTGCATTCACTGCGGCAGGGAATCCTACATGGAAGGCAGGATGCGACAGCCGGCAGGAGATCCGTTTCCTGCACGTTGCTGGGTACCACGTACTTGAATAAAATATGATGCGCATGATGAGTTTTATCAACATGACCCTGAATTTGTGCACAATAAATATACATATATATATATATATGAATATATGTACGTATCTATTTATGTATCTATCGATATATTTATCCACTGTGAAATCCATGTAGACCCAGGCCACGGGAGCAGATAGACGGTTACACACGTTACCAACAGCTGGGCCTAGGATCGTCTCCGGGGCGGTTGCATAAGGGTAGCTGTTTGGACCCAGTTCGTTTGGTCGGCATTCGTTTGTTTCGCGCTGAGCATGCAACAAAAATGGGGTCAAGGATGTTGGGCGCCATATTTTTCAAAGGGTCTGAAGTCCAGTTCTTTCCGCGGAGTTCTCTGCTTTGGGTGTCACCTGAGTGCAAGTTTAGTCAGGTGGACCCTGGATAGGATGCCATCAAAGAGGTCAAACTCGGGTGTGAACGGACCCACCAACTCTACCATCCAGACCATTCCCGACATGTGTTTTTGCTCCAACATGTGGACGCGCTAAACTGGCTGGATCTCAAACCTTGCGGGATATTCGGAGAAACACCCAGTTCCACATCTCGGCCCCTGCCTCTGGTTCTCTGGTTGCCAAGCCAACTCGAGTGGAAAGCTTGCGGTACGTTGCTAGGTTGGTTAGAAACCGTCTTTGGTTTCTTGGTTTTGCTGGGGAAGGTAGGTTTCACGGGCTTGGGCTGTTTCTTGTGCCCCCCATTCACGGATTTCCATGTTTGCTTTTGTGGGGAAGACTAGACAACGGAATTGGGGAATTCCCTGCCGCCCTGCCCCCTCCACGTTGTTTGCGATGGCTTGTTTTCTTTGTTGGACGGGAGTAGGTTTGGTAGTTGTTTTCCCCCCATCCCCCCGTCGGCCCCCAAACACGCCAGACGTTTCTGGTTTCGCCTAGCTGACAGGAACCCCGGCCGCAGGGGCTTAAAGGCAAGTTTTGGTCCAAAGAGATCTCGCCATGGCGGCCAACGGATTAAAGGTCTCTCCCATTCTGAAGAAGTACCATGGCCAGACTTTGCGAAAACGGCAATCGATTGTGGACACGCGCGTTTGCTTGTGTTTTGGACAAAGCTCGGTTGATTTTCCTGCACCAGAGGCTGTCCTTAAGAGGTTTTCTATGACCTCTCGAATAGCGTCATTTTACATTTGCCTGAACATGTCATTTTATCATGTTCCGTCCCTTTCAGTTTTTTGTTTTTTTTTTTTGGGGGGGGGGCAAGAGCTGAGGTAGTTGTTTTCTTTCCGCCTTTCGGGATTGTGTGCTGTGATTGTGACCAGAGGCCGTTTGGGAGGTCATTTAAGCAGCGCGGATCGGGCTGACTTTCCAACGTGGAGGAGGGGGGGGCAGAACCCAAGTAGTCGAGGGCACTTCCGCCCTCTTTTCAGGGCCTTTTTACCGTCTGATTTTTTGGAGGGCGGAATCAACAAGTCCACCAACTGGGTTTGTCTTTCAAAAGGGGGGGAAATGATGGTTTCGGTCTTGAGTCCTTTCACAGCAAACGAGTATACCGCGGGGCACACGCACACGCACACGCACACGCACACGCACACGCACACGCACCACACGCACACGCACACGCACACGCACACGCACACGCACACGCACACCACACGCACACCACACGCACACGCACACGCACACGCACACGCACACGCACACGCACACCACACCACACCACACCACACGCACACGCACACGCACACGCACACACACGCACACGCACACGCACACGCACACGCACACGCACACGCACACGCACACGCACACGCACACGCACACGCACACGCACACGCACACGCACACGCACACGCACACGCACACGCACACGCACAAGCACACGCACACGCACACGCTCACGCACACGCACACGCACACGCACACGCACACGCACACGCACACGCACACGCACACGCACACGCACACGCACACGCACACGCACACGCACACGCACACGCACACGCACACGCACACGCACACGCACACGCACACGCACACGCACACGCACACGCACACGCACACGCACACGCACACGCACACGCACGCACACGCACACGCACACGCACACGCACACGCACACGCACACGCACACGCACACGCACACGCACACGCACACGCACACGCACACGCACACGCGCACGCGCACGCGCACGCGCACGCGCACGCGCACGCGCACGCGCACGCGCACGCGCACGCGCACGCGCACGCACACGCACACGCACACGCACGCGCACGCACACGCACACGCACACGCACACGCACACGCACACGCACACGCACACGCACACGCACACGCACACGCACACGCACACGCACACGCACACGCACACGCACGGCACACGCACACGCACACGCACACGCACACGCACACGCACACGCACACGCACACGCACACGCACACGCACACGCACACGCACACGCACACGCACACGCACACGCACACGCACACGCACACGCACACGCACACGCACACGCACACGCACACGCACACGCACACGCACACGCACACGCACACGCACACGCACACGCACACGCACACGCACACGCACACGCACACGCACACGCACACGCACACGCACACGCACACGCACACGCACACGCACACGCACACGCACACGCACACGCACACGCACACGCACACCCACACACACACACACACACACACACACACACACACACACACACACACACACACTCACGCAGACCCACCCAAGTGATACTGATCCAGGCCCCGTGTCAAGTGCGCCAACTGATTCTAAACGCAAAATAAGCCCACCCAACCTGTCCAATTTGTTTTAAGCTGCTTTTCCACTTCAAAGCCATCCAAAAGACAGGCGGTGGGCGGGGCTGCCCCCAAAACCAGTTGCAAGTCAGGGGAGAGTTTCAAGCACTGGCTGCAAGACTCCCATTTCTCTCATTTCTTTTCATGGGTGGAGCTTTTCGAATGTTGTTTTCTTTTAAGGTATGTGGAGGACGGGGACGTGGTGGGCATCTGCGTGAGCGGGGGCTTGGATTCCAAGACGGTGGCCTTGCGCCTCCGCCTGGCCGGCGTGAAGGCGCGGTTCGCAGGTCACCGATGGGCGTCCGCCCCACCCCACATCAGCTGCGTCCTCAAAACCCGGGTAGATACACAGGGCTCCTCAAAAGATGCATTTTGCAACCATTTGAAACATGGCTTTTTCAACACCAAGATAAAGGAAAGCCACCATTTACAACGCAATGTTCAGGCGTATAATGTAAGCATCCCTGATGCAGGTTAGTAAGGGGGAATCCCTGCGCCACAAATGGGTGCCTTCGCCACCTTTTCTATTATTGAAGTATGGTTCAGGGTAGATGTATTTAATAGCGGTGGGTCCAGTGATGGATGATCATTGTGTTGAAGGGGAAACACAACTGCCAACTGGTAAGTGGATCTTGCCACAGTGAATAATCAGAGTTAGTGACTGGCAAGCGGATTTGTTCTTCCGTGGTGGACAATACAAAGGAATGTCCTGCAAAGGTTCATCGAGGTTACCATGATTCAAGTCGTGTGCTTGGGGATGTCAGGTTTTGATGTCACGTAGAGTTTGCAAATGGTTGTGTTTGCGTCTGGAAGCAGATGAACCCTGATGTATTCGCGGGATGGAACCCCTTGTTGGGTACTGGACAATAGAAGGAAACCAACGTCGGCGAAATTTGAGAAACATCCATGGTGGGGATCATTGCTTCCCTTCCAAGGCCACGCCTAGGGCCATCCATTTGGGCGTATTTCACTGCACTCCTTTTGCGTTTCCGTAAATTGGCAGGAGTGTAATGTTAACCCCGGATTAACAAAACCCTGGTTGATTAATAGGGGTGTCCCCGTTTAGTGGGGATTCATTACTTTTGGAGGGAACACCCTAATAATGGAACGGGTTTATTAATCCTGGGTCAACATTAGTTGTTTCCATACAGGTGAAGTGCTTCACGGCGGACATCGGGCAGCCAGATGAGGAGGACATGAGCGACGTGGTGAAGAAGATGGCGCCCTGCGGCGTGGAAACCATCGTGGTGGACCTCAAGAAGGAGATGGTCCCGGTTGGCACCCTTGGGTGAGGCAAGCCCTTTTCGAAAGGGAGCTTTGTTTGTGGGTTGTAAAGGGACATGAAAAGGAATGATTTGTGTCCAAGTTTCAAAATCACCACCCAAACACCGGACTTTGCTTTTTGCACCTCCCGACTCCGAGCCACGAAAACCGAAAGCCCGGCCACCCGGTCGGCAGACGGCCTCAGCCGCGAAGCCGCGAGGAGATCGCGGAGGGCGCCTTCGAGGCTGTGGCCGCCCAGGCGGTCTACGACGGGGGGTACTGGCAATCCACGGGCGCCTCGAAGGTCGACTCGAAGAGTGTGGGGGAGGGGGAGGTGGGGAGGTGGGGGGGAAGCTCGGGCTTTTTCCGGGGAAACCCCCCGGAGTTTTGGCCGGGGTTCGGCGTCGGTTTTGGTGTCCGTGGTCAAAAGGCGGGGAAGGGAGTTGATTGCCACCCCATCGCAAATTTGATGGAGTTTGAAAGGAAAACCGCCGTGCTCTTTTTGGTCTAGGAGGGGATTCACTTGGACACCATCCATGTGCAGGGTTCCTTAAAGGCTACATCCAATGATCTGCTACCAGGCTTGATGAGGTTCAGTCAAAAGCTTCAGTTGATGGCCATTTTTTGCTGGTCTGAGAAGCACTTTTCACTTTGCTTCTTGGACATTGCTGGGGGACCCCTCTTTTCCTCAGTCAAGCTGTGTGTTGTTTTTTCCTGTGTGTGACCAGGTGTACAACAAACACATATCAACATGTTGACGCGATAAAGTACAGCTCCCTCTGAGCCTTGCATGCCAACCCCTTGGGCCGCAATGGAACTAGAGGACATTGCTGGGTACCAAAGGGCTCTCTGTATTTCCACCTTCATCACCTCAAGTGGAAGCTCACTATAGGTTGGCCCACAACCTGCTGTTGCAACCCTCGAACAAGGGAAGTACAGCAAGCCCTATGCTGGATCTTTCTCGTTCACTGGTCCCAAGACCACGCCCCCAAGACCAACCTTTCAATCCTTCGGGATATTTTTCTCCCTGTGGGAAGCAAAATAAGAGCTGGCCGTGGGTCAACATCCAAATCGTACCCCCAGTGAACATCCCAATCCCCACTAAATTGGGATCCCATTGGTTTTGACAACCACAGCCAGCTTCAGCGTAGGACACGATTTGAAGGCAGCCCGGGTTTCTTTTGCCTCTGAGGCATCGGCCGGTACGTCACCGCACGGGGCCTGCTGCAGACCATGAAGAAGCACGGGTGTACCGTGCTCTCCCACGGCGCCACGGGGCGCGGCAACGACCAGGCGTCGACGGCTTTGGGCCTAGCGCCCGAGAAACATAGGTGTCCCTTTTTGGGCTAGTTGAAGTTGGCTTAAAAATAGATGGCACTGGTTTAGGGGTTTCTTCCATTGACCAGGGCCATCTATGTTTCCAAAAGGCCACCTATGCCGAGACATGTTCCTTTTTTGTGTGGTGGTTGGTATTTTCTCCTTGACACAAGCAGGGTGCCAAGAGTTGCTCGAAAGCAGGCCTAGCACGGTGGTTCCACATCAAGGTAGCTGTTCCAACTTGGACCAAGGAATTTCAGGAACTTCTGGATAAATAGGAGGTCCCGGTTTTGACGGAGTCCTTTACCTTTGGAGCAATCACCCTATGCATCCGCCCGATTGGCACACTTTCTCAAGTCCCTATATTTCCATCTTGGACCTTTTTGTCGTTGAGTTCCCTTGGCGAAGCGGCAACAATTTGAGGGGAAATTTAGGGAAGCCTGTTTTTGTGACGCGTTGACACGGATCCTTTATCTCAGCAAGGGTGACACGTGCCATAGTCAAAAAAACTCTTTTCTCGGAGAGTGGGCCGTTAACAGGCACTTTAGACAACCATGATAAGGGGTCCTATTAAGGGAGCCATAGACCCAAAAGGACTTTGTCAAGGGCACGTATTTTATCTTCGACCATGTTCTAGGCTGTTGAGATTAAAGACAATCCTCAATTTATCCCGCTCAGTGATATGGAACATGACTGGAGCTCTTGAATGTGACCTCCTGGTGGGTTCCATGTTGGAAGGGTAATCCTCCCTGGACTCACCAAAGGGGGTCCGATTGACCAAAGACAGAAGGAAGGACGGATCCGCCAGGTGCGGTTCGAGCGCTACGTGAACGTGATGGACCCCTCCTTTAAGGCGAACTGGATGCCATCCCATGCTGCAAGTATATACCCCAACCACACGGGGGAACAAAAAAAACCACAACATGAGGATTAAATGATGGGAACTTAGAGGGCAACCATGGTGATTCATGGTAAATCAGAGACTTTTCCTGCCCCCAAATGCATTATTTAGGCCCAGGCCCACAAATCACAGAGACCAAGGTGAGGGCGGTTGGCGGTTGCAAAGCGCTTTAGAGCCGTCAGGCGCTGTCATGCGGGTTTGGTCGGTACCTGCTGACTCAAACAGAAGAAATAGGGCTCACTTGGGTTGTCGTAAACACCAACAAGGGCTTCTTTGATGGCGCAAACCCCAACACTGGTGGGATTGCTTTGGGGAACCCCCTTTGAATAATTCAAGGGGGTGTTGATTGGGTTCTGCAATAGCCACCCGATGGCTCACGCGCTGATTTTCTTCCTCAAGGAAACGTGTCCATGGCTTGGTCGCCACAGGTTTGGCTTGGTCATGCAATCCGCGAGGTTCCAGTCACTGGCCAGCCACAGCAACTTCGTGCGCACCTTCTTCATCTATTGGCGCAGTTGGTACGGCTGCAGAGCTGCCCTGATGTTCGAGAGGCCAAGCAAGGGTCCTTCGTTCAGCTCCACCGCATCATAGGCACCTTTGCTGTCAGTTGCCAGCAACCCGGGGATGGTCATCACCATCGCGTCCGCCACCTCCAAGATGTCCTTGGACTCGTTGAAGCCACAGCAGCCGTTCAGCTGCGCCCACATGAGGCGGACACGGTATGCATTGTCCTCCCCCTCCAGGATGGACTGGATTTCCCGTCGTTCGACGAGATGGCCACTTGCCGCAATTTCCACGTTCGCCACATCACCAGCGACAAGGTAGACATTTTTCCCTCTCTGATGTCCTTGCCGCCCACCAGCGCCAACAGGCCTCCCGTGGATTCCCCTTTGGGCCTGTTCGCGTGCGCCTGGTCCGCCATTCCGATGATGGTCATGTCCTCCCAGTGCTTCACGTCGTTGAAGGGATGAAACCTCAAGGTGGTGGATGTCGCCGTCCGCGCCTCTTTGATCAGGTCCTGCACCTCCTTGGCCACCTCCATGGTGGGCTTGCCGCTCAAATCCGACAAGAGCAGGTTGCATCGAGCACACAGCAACGGGGCACTCTGCACTGCCTGCCACTGCACTGCTCCCAAGGCTCCGCGGCACAGAGACACTTCTCGTGAGGTCATCTCCTCATTGCTCTTCTGGTCGATGGCTAGGTCCTCCAGCGTCTCCGCGTAGGTGCTTCTGCTCCAATTCCACATAGAACTCCTCTCCCTGATCAACCACATTCACATCGACGCCAATGTGCCGGTAAGAGTTCAACCTTACCGTGCCCCGCTTGAACTTCTCATCGATCTTCTTGCGGATCTCCAACCAGCGTTCATTGCGAAGATCACCTCCCCGGTTGAAATCATCCCACAGGCATGAATCTGCCCATATGCGGATGCCGCCCATTCCGGTCAGCTCGCAATCCAGCTCCTGCCAGAGGTTCCTCGGAGCTGTAGCGCTGCCGTATATGTCCTTCACCAAACCGCAGAAGGCCGTTGCTGTCCACGCCCAAAGCCTCCTTGAGCTCCGGTGTCCCCGTCGTCCATACTCGCTCCTTCTCCATGGTCTTCGACGTCTGTAGAAAGGCCGTCGAGAGGTCGAGACCCTCCAAATCCCATTTCCGCTGAGCCACCAGCTGAAAGGTCAGGTACCGCGCTAGTGTGGACTGCGCAGGGATTCGTTCAGCAGGTCCGGATGTTGAAATCCAAGAAGGACGATCCTTGCCTTCGCCTTCTTGGCTGCATCTCTGGTGATGGTAGTGCTTGAGGGATCACTCTTCACGGACTTCTGCGCCTCCTCTTGCTCCTCCGGCGGAATGGTTTTCCATGTGAGCACCCATCTGCATCCGAGCACTCTGCCCGATTGGCGCGCTTCATCTTCCTCCGCCTTGCTCAGGCACTTCCGCACCGCTTCTTGGGCTAGGAAGCTCTTCACTTCCTTTGACTTGGCCCTATCGAACAGCTCGTTGTCCTCCGAGAGGTGATTGTAGACCACCTCTGTGTCTCGCGGTGCGTCACGAAGTCCAGGTCAAGCTCTATCCAATAGCCCTCATTCACCTGGTCCAAGCCGTTGAAGAGCTCCGCGTGCAGGGACTCCTCATCCTTCACTGACGCATCACCGTCATCTCCGTGATCGGTCTTTTGTCGCTTCTCGTTCGGCTCTTCCACAGCCGTAGTCGATGCCCTCGCGGCAGAGCCCTGTAGCAGCGGTCTAGCCGAAGACGAACCGCCAATGGTCAAAGGCCAGGCCCGTGTCTTCCTCCAGGTCGGCATCGTCGTCCACCAGAAGCGACCGTGGCTGGTAGTCGTTCACATCTACCGTCTCCTTGTTCTCTGAGATTGCTGGCGCTTTCCTTGGCTGTTTCCACCTCAAACGCCTTCCCGGTGCCGGAGCCATCGTTGACGCATCCGGCTGCTTCGGCAGATCCACCTGTTCCTCATCTTCTGCCGTAGGCTCCTCGTGAATCACGTCCACGTACTCCTTCTGGGGGATCAGGTCGGACATGCTCTTCCACTCCATTGGATTGACCTGATTACTGATTTCTTCCACAGCTTGCTCCACCTCCGTCAGCGGCCTCACGGAGTGAACTGAGCATCGCATAATCGTGCGGCCAATGACCACCCAGACGATGTGTCTCCTCTCGTCATCCGTCTCCTGGTCCACCAGTACTTCTTGAAAGAGCACACGTCCTGGGCCGATCCATCTGGGCTTGGCCGTCTTCTTGAAACCTTGCCTTTTGCCCTTGTGGTACTTAAGTGGGTCATGTACCTCCTCCAAACTTTCACCCACTGCGTAGGCCAGAAGTCCCTCAATGGCTGCCTGACCTTGGAGTTCTGCAGCTTGTTCAAGGTTCGCAGTGCCTTCGCCCTTCTCGCACAGTCCTCCGCCTGTTGCCTCTGCGTCGCCAACCGCACATGATCTTGTTGTAGTCCGGGTGGATCTAGGCCAGCAAAGGTCCGTAGATCTTCCTCCGAGAGCGACTAGCCTCTGCCAAACGCCCATTGGAAAGGGTTGTATGTACCCTTCCACGAACTCCATGCCATTGAGTCCCGCTGCCGCCATCGACATGCATACTCCAGGTTCCATATTCGCAAAGGACGTCTGGATGAGGGTAGCCGTGTTCTTCACATCCTTGATCGCACTCTCGATGACACTTCCGATGACGTCTTCCGCCGATTCTGCCTGCTGCTGGTCCAAGTTGTAGACCTTCAGGACCACCTTGTACTTCGTGGCCAGTGGCCATGTCCATGTACAAAATGAACTTGTACTTCTGGCTATTCGGCGGTAGCCACTCCGCAATGTCTATGCCAACCTGGGAACGCCTTTGGTAGGGGCTTTGTCGATGCCGGCGGAACCTGTCCCGAGCTGCTGCCACCAGGTCGTAATGCTTCACATTGCGGACACTTGAAGTCCATGACCATGCGAATCTGCCACGCTGGTCTTCCTGCATCTCGCACCATCCGGGCCAAGTTGCGGGCCGCGGCATGAAACTTCTTCACCTTGGTGAGCCAAATCTCCTTCTCAGCTTCCGTAGGCACCAGCTCAGGAACTGGGCTCTCTTCTCGCATGTCCTCATTTGGCTCTTCTTCCTCCTCAGCCGCATGAAACACGATCTCCAAGTACTCCTCCTTGGAGATGTCAATGTCCTCCTTGATCCACAACTTCTTGAGAACTCGGTCAGGTACCTCCTGCTGTCTTCAAAGCCTTGCAATGCTGCGACAAAGGTTCCAGGGGTAGTAGGCCGTAGCGGCTGTCTCCCCACCGGCGATCTCTCCATGATCATGACCTCCCACCCACGTCTTGTTCTTGAACGTCGCGTAAAAGCGCTCATCCGTGGTCATGACGGTCCATTGCATTCACAGCATCTGCCTTCAATCTCTCGTGCGGAGATTGTACCGGCAAACCATCGATGCGGCACCAGTAGATGCGGTAGCCGAACTACTCCAGGATGCGTTGAATCTGACCCATCTCCTGCACGTTCCATCCATCACAGCACGTAGGGTATTCGTGGTAATAATCCGGCCGCTGTCCTGATCCCAGTAGTTGGCCGAGCTAGTGGCAAAGACCCGCATCATTTTTCGCATCATTTTTCTCTCTCTCTTCGACGAAACTTGGCCAGTACCTCGGGACGTTCCCTGTAGTTCATTCTCGCCCATGTGCTCCAATTCGTACATGGCATAAGACAACCACAGTCTCCGAGGTTTCTTAATCACCGCCAGGTTCGCCAGCACCTCATAGGTCTCGGGCTTGTAGAGGTCCAAGTCGTTCGCCAAGTTGACTCGCATAGTCTGTATTCCTTCGGTTCCGCAGCGTGAGATAGCCAGCTGTTTGGAGCGCAAAAGAACTCCCACAGAGCGTCCTCCTCTCCGTGTAGAAATTCCTGCGCACTCATGGCCAGATTGCGCTGCGCATCTTTCTGCATCTCCAGGGCTTGGCTGGCCACGTACTTCGGGATGATGTCCTTCACTTCTCCTCCGCCGACATCTTCCGTAGCTCCGTGGTCAGCATCTCCGCATCCTCTTGAGCCTTCATCGCCCGCTCTCGCATCACCTCCTTGAGCTTGGCGAGTTCCTCCGCCGTGAAGTGCTTGATGATCTGTTGCTCCAAGGTGGGCGTCTCTGGCTCCTCTGGCATCGCCCATGAACTTCCGGCGCTTGTAGGGGACCTCGGTGCCGAGGCTGTCGTCTGATACCCCTTCTCCTTCACCTTCTTCACCGCTGTAGCTTGCGCCTTGCACTTGTTCAGCACATCCGCGTAACGCTGGTTTGTGGTGTGCTTGTCGATCGCCACCCTGACCATCTCCTCCGTCGGCAGAACGCCCTTCATGGTTGCAAAGTCCGTCTCCAGCAATTCCAGCGCCTTCAGCACATCCTGATGGTTCTTGACCTCCGTGTGGTCCGATCCCTTCTTGGGCATGTAGACCAATCGAAGAGCACATTGGCTGCAATGCATCCATGCTCCCCACTTGTTTGCCCGGAAGCGCATCGGTTCGTGCTTTCCAAAGCACGGCCATTGCTGGTCTGACGCTCGAGGATCCCGTCCAGGATCATCGTCGGTGTTTCTCCAGCTGCTTCCCTTCCTTCTCCTTCGCGATCTGCTTCACCAGCACCTCCAGGTAATCCGGCGACTTTACGGCCATGATTTACTCTCGGCGCTGTCGCGGAAGAGGATTCCAAGGGGCTCTCAGGTTCGGTTCGCATCTGTCTGAGCCCATCCGCTGCCGGATCCAACCGATTCAGCAATGTTCGCATGACCATGCGGCACGGAGATTCTCCCTGTAAGGTACTCTACAAGATCCACCATGTAGTGTCCCTTAGTGTTCTGCTGGAGGGTGTAGTGCTGAAGGGGGTCGATCAACGAGAACACACACTTCCCATCCACCAGATCCACAACCATGCCGTACCGTTGTCTCCCGCAAAGTCCATACCAACAAGTACAGGTACCAGAAGGGATCGGCTCTCACTATCCTGGTTGCTGGGGTTGGGAAGGACATACACGGACAAATCCTTAGTTTTCCTGCAGTGGATTGAAGATCATCATATTCTCCACGTCTCCACTTCCCAGACCCGAAGCGAAAATCTGGGCCATGGCTCGGGTCAATCTTGCTTGGATCAGCGGAACGACACCTGGGCCGGCACTTGCTGTGGCCTCGGTGTCCAGCATCCCTTGGCTGGGCTTCCGCTCAGCGTTCACCCGGGCAGAATTTGCTTCAGCTGCGTGTAAGTCACCGTGAGCACACTCGCCGACCGCCATTTCCAGACCGTAGTAGTCCGCCATGTAGGCATTGACCTGCCCGCTCTTCGGGCTCTTGAGCTTGCTCTTGCCCTTGCCAAAGGGGTACGCGTAGGCAGCATCATAGACATTCGCCCAGTTCGCGCCTTTGGACTTTTGCTTCCCCTTGTGCATGGCAAGGTCCCAGTGCCAGTCCGAGTCCATGAAGTTTGCGTGCTTGCTCGGACTCTTGCCTCCATATGGCTTTCCACCAAAACCTTTCCCTTTTCGCACACCCGGATGTTGTCTGTCTGGACATTCTCGGGCCATGTGGTTGCCCCACAAATGAAGCAACCACTGCTCCCCTTAGTTCCTGGCACCACTGGCGTGGCAAACCCACGCTCCCGCCTCATGGCCGCCGTGGCCTGCTGTGCTTGTGACCACGTCCGTTTCGCCTCCATGGCCATGAGCTCGGCATCCTTCTCGACCTTGTGAAGTTCCTGTAGTCGAGGATCATCTCCATCATCTCCTTGACCTCCGCCATCGGCGTCCCATCCACCGGGCTCTTCGCCTTGCCAGCCGACGTGATACTGCCATCCGTTGCTCCACCCGTCGCCCCATTCATCTCCCCAGTCTTCATAGCCAGCGTCTTCCACATACGACATGAGGGATTCAACTTCTGCAGCATGAAGATGATGTGCCGGGTTCGATGAGGGAAACCTGGTGGCCGTCAGCTGCTTCCCACAAGGTCTGCAAGGCATCGCTGATGCTTTCATAGTCCAATCTGCCGCTGGTGGTGCTCAGGATGTCTCTCCATTCCTCCGGGCTCAATGACGCAGCAACCAGCAACCTCCATCCCCGAAGGACATTGATGATGAAGGAGTCCATCACATTGAGCTCCTCCTCCTCACCGTCATCCGCCGCTCCTGTCGCAGCTCCAGCAGGTTCCTGTCGTCCAGGTTGAGGTGTAGCTTCCGGTGGATCACTTTGTCCCGCAACTGGTGAGGCTGCAGCCGGTTCTCGATGTCCAGCCTGAGGTGAGGCTGCATCAGCTTCTTGTTGATCTTGAGGATCATTGGCATCATCCGCTTCATCCTCTTGGGCCACTCGCTGGTAGCCCTGTGACCTCCTGTGGCTAGATGCCTCCGAGTTTTCATCAACTCGGCTGTCTCCACCGATCCCACTGATCGGGAGTCCACCAGTCTTGATGTTCCCCATCACGTTCCTGATCTTGGAGGAGGTAGCCCAAACGTTCTCTTGCTCGGGTCAACCCCGCTCCGCTCTTGCTTCAACCTGATGAGCGCCTCCTGAAACTCCTCGAACCCAAGAGTTTCCCGCACAAGGAAATCCGACACCTTCTCATTAAAGTACCTCTTGAAGGCGAAGTACTGGCTCATGATCGCCGCCGCATTCGACATGCTGCGACGAACCAGAGGGCTCATAGCAAGCTTCCGGAGGTACTTCGCGACGCCATCCTCGGTGTCAAACTCCGACTGCGACCAACTCATCGCCAAAAGCCGTGCCGTTCCCGTCAGCTTCGAGATGAGTCTCGTCGCCAGGTACCTCCTCATGACGGTTTCCTTGCCATCCATGATCTCCCTGATCGGGCCAAAGGGCTCGCGATCGTGCCGAAGCTGGTGTCTTCCTGGAGCGTCACGTGCTCCGCTACCAATGCAATAGCCACCCTCGATGGCTCACGCGCAGATTTTCCTCCTCAAGGAAACGTGTCCATGGCTTGGTCGCCACAGGTTTGGCTGCAAAAGAAGAGGCCCCCTCTTGAGCCAAAGCGTCATGACATGTACAGTCAAAAGGGTCAGTGATCAATTGCAGGTTCCCAAAAATGGTTACCGACACTGGAGCAACTCCAACAATGCCCAAATATCACGCGGGGCAATTTTGCATGCTGACCCTGGAGAGCCACAAATCCTCTTTGGATGTATGCCATAGTGGAACGACTACGTTTGTTTGGTTTGTTTTCCAAAGGGAACGGTTCCCACCGTTCAACAAGCCTCCTTTGGTGTGGTTTAGGGGGTTCACCTTGTTTTCTACAAGTTCTCCAAAAGGTTAGCCTTAAAACCAGGAAGCCCCGAAGCTTGCATTTTTTCCTTTCATGTCCCCCTAGCCAAACAGGGTTTCCCTAAAGGACATAGCCAAGACTGAGGGAATGAGGGGAATGGCTCCCGTCCATTCGTCCCACTTCGGCCGCGCCAGGTCTACGCGCCTTGGCGCGACCCGGTGCTGCTGGAGGAGTTCCCCGGGCGGTCGCAGATGCTCAGCTTCCTGGAAAAGCACGGCATCGGGCACCAGCGCCACGGCTTTGCTCCCATCATCATTACTACATGTGGGTTTGCAGTCCCCCGCACCCCCAGTGTAATTATGGGCCCTAGTACCACCCATTGAAAGGGGAGCCTCAAGGGGGATGTTAAACAATGGTGTTGCAACATGCTGAAACAAGAGGGTTCGCCCAACCCTAGACCCAACAATATGAATGGGGTCGGTCTGTAAATGGGATCCGATCCGTATTTTGCCATGAACATGTCGAAGGCATAGTGGTTTGTATACGCGTTCCGTAAGATGCTTCCTTCGAATTGGATCGAAACGGGTCTGGGCAGGGTTGCGGGAAGTGCCTTCTGTACTGGGAAACACGGCCTTCCAAACGAACCCTTTGCTTTCAAGGGGCTATCTGTTTAGAAACAAGTTTCCTCATTCCCTCAGTACCTTTGCTATCCGACCTGCCTGAAGAATGCGACAACAGATTGTTCATCCATAGCCTTTTTTTCAGCCCCAAACCCACCTTGAAGCCACTCAATTCCAGCGCTACACCAACCCACCCACGATAAACCAACCCGAAACCAACCCTAAACCAACCCGAAACCAACCCTGACCAACCCTGAACCAGCTTTAAATCCACCCTGGAACCCGCCCTAAACCAGTCCTCAACCAAGACCCAAGGATCGTGTCCCAGTCCTCAAAGCGCTACTCCACGGACGCCAACATCTGCGGGCTCAGCAACGAGGCCCCGTTGCGCCATCGGTCGAAGACAGAAAAACGGACACGCCTAGCAGAAAAGGGAAATAATGATCCTTCCGGCACTGTGATACCCAGACAGCTAGTTGTTTTGCTGGGGAACCTCGAAAGTGGTTGGTGGACATGAATCATGGCGGAATTCTGGTGTCCAAAGGGTCTCGAATAAGAATCCGTACTGGTAGGATTCAAGCTTCTCCCCGAACCACTCCCCTTCCATGTAGTTTGAGTCTATGGTTCGCTTTGGGAGGACCAGGCGGCTCAGGGCCGCGAAAGAACCAGGCACTTTGAAGGTTTTGGATGATGGACATTGGGTTTCAAGGTCACTCTTTGTGAAACGTTTTTTCGTTCATCCCGTTTCCTCCAAATAAGGGCTGAATAAGGTCTTCTTTCTGAAACAGGGTGGCCAACCTGGGTTGCCCCGTGATCAAAGGGACTCATGAATTTGGGTCCATTGGGCAGCGCTACTGGGGGGAGAGCTGCATGTCTTTCGGGGCGGAGGGCAAAAAAGAGAGACACATACCCACAAAATACGCGAGTTCCCTATCTTCTTGCAAGATGGGGGTCGAAGGGGATACCCTTGACCTATGGTGCCCGTTGCCAATTGTTAGCTTGTAAACCATGATGTGGCCATGGCCATGTGCATTCCCAACAATATGACCACCAGAAACAAATAGGGACCAGCCGAAACGATGGGGTACCCAAGACCGATGCCCTGGAAATCTTGTCGGCAGAGGGCATCATTCAAAGGGCACCTGGTACGTCATTACCTGACAAGAGACATCAGCACCTCCTTACCCCTGTCCGACAAAGGGCCTCAGAATCTTCGGGAACTCGATCAAAAGGTTCCTTCCGAATGTTTCCCACAGGCCTACAACTCGCCTCTGCATCCTCTTGCAGTAGTCCCGAATGGCCCGCAAGTGGTTTCTCAAGGGTCTTTTTCATTTATGGTGCAATTGGTCAGCCGCCAGGACGTGCATGGTTGCCACTCATCTTAGCTCTGGAGGCCACACGAATCCGAATACTCCCAAAACGGGGAACCACCCCTAGTGTGGTCCTCCGGAGTACCCTCCCACCAAACATGGAATCTGACAGGGACATCCTGGAAGACCAATTTTCTCTGGGGACTTTATGGTTTTCCATGGCAAGGTGGGAGGTACATTCTAGTTACCTTCGAGCCCTTGGCTCAAGTGCATCGCTTTTCATCTTCCTCTATGCCTTTCCGGCCGGAACCCGTGGAGGATTGGTTCCAGAAGCTGCCAGACCTGCTGTCCAGCAAGAGCTGGACGCTGGCATGCGGCAGGCCTCAGGCAGCACTCCTGCACAAGGAGGGCCCCTCAGGCGGGCGCGTTCTGAAGATCGACCTGAGCCTTGACCTGCCTGGCCCTGTGCTGCTACGACCTGAGGCACGGCCGATGTATGACCAGCTGAACCCACAGCCCGGTGTTCACACGGAACTCCAGAAGCTGATTGCTCCGGGGGAAGCAATCATTCGCACCCACCTGGACCGGACGCCCTCGCGGCTGGCAAATGCTCTCTTTGGCAAGGTGGAGGACTCCGTGTCCTTGACCTGCACCAAGGGCACTCCCATGCACTACAAAACATCCAGGGACTTTCCCCAGCAAGGAGACAGTGGCTACACCTGCGCGGAGGCTGCCGGCAAGTACATCGAGCGGCTGGTGTGGCTGCGCCCAGACCCAAACGGCAAGTGCAGAATCATTATGGCATGGCAGGTTCCGCATGAGGAGTTTGCACTTTGGGCCACCTTCCAATTTGTGCAACTCATGGAATCGGTGAAGGCATCGTACGAATGGTTTTACAAACACCTCAGCACCAGCGAGGCCATGAAGCTAGAGCAGGAGTTCTACGTGAGCCTCAGCGTTTCTCGACTCGGTGGCTTGCCCCCGCTGGTGCCTGGCCAGTCTGACAGCTGCATTTATGTGGATGCTGGCCAGAGTCTTGGGCTGTGTCATTGGGAACACTTTGAAGGGACATTTCACTTGGCGGAGTACCTGAAGATTTTCCTGGCCCGCATGGGCGAAGAGATCTGCGCCTTCCAGTCCAAGGACGGCCGGAAGCTGGCGCCCCACCAGTGTGTCGTGCGCAGGGACCAGTGGCAGCGGGTCAGGGGACGATTCTTCGAGGCATTTCGGATACAGAAATCCGCCTACCGCCGTTGCAATGGCGGGAAGAATGCCCCCGTCATTTATGAGAATGCAAGGCTGGAGCTCCTCGATGTGCCAAGGCCTCAAAGACATGTGCGAGCAGATCCGCAGGGATCCGTGCTCGTCATTCACAACACCTTTTGGGACGTCCAGGAGAGACCCTGCAGATCCATGAAACGGCGCCGCACTGTTTCCTTTCCTCTGAGTCGGCCCATCTTTGAGTGAGAGCGCCCTGCTGCCTAGGCAAGTTTTAATTTGAATTCGGGAGGCTGGCACCCTGTGAAGCCGCAAAGGACCCCACACAGTTTGGCCTGCGTGACTCAATACAGTCAGGGATGCATGTCCAGGAAAAGCACCCCTCCTTGATGTACAGAACAGGGCAAGTTATATGCCGTGTGTGCAGTTGCCTATGCCAGCTGCCAGATGGTGCCCTTTCAAGATGAATGAGCCGCAGATATATACAGGACCATTTCATGGGGAGACATCTGGAAACACGTGCGAGCGTCGCAAGGGTGATATCGCATGCATCAGTTTCATTTCGAGAGCAACAAATAGGATACACCCATGAACTTCTCAAGGGGTCTGTTTGCCAAACAATGTGGGTCAACCCCTGATTATTGAGGTCATCCGAATCCAAAGTTGACACCATTCTCGTGATTTTCTGAGGGTTGCACTTTTGAGGTTGGTTTCAAGGGAGACTCCGGTACCACCTCAATTGGTGGTTTGGATTGGCGGTTTGGTGGTTTGCAGCCCAGTTCCTTTTGACGCCAAATGGGCAAGCTGGCAAGCTGCCTCCAAGGTCCAAACCACCGAACCAAACACCAAAGGGGTACTGCAGGGTTGGGAAAAAAGGGCGCCAATCCAAATCACCCATAGGGAGGCTGATTTAGGTAGGGGAAGCCAGAGGCTTAGAGGGGAAACCGGAGCGTGTTGGCACATTGAGAGAGCACCCACCAGCTATGAGCGCCGATGCTCAGGCTGAAGATTTGGAGTCCATGCAGACCCCCATCACCATCGTGAACCCCATCATGGGCGTGTGGCCCAAAGACGCCCCCGACCAGCCGCTTGGGGCGTGAAAACAGACGCCAACGCGGGGAATTCTTCTGCACATATGTACATATACATTTTTTGGAGACTGAGGGACTGTGTGATGGTGCACTTTCTCTGTGATTTTGAGGCTTGATACTTTGAGCAAGTTGTACGTGTGCTTTGCTGAAGAGTGTGTGTAACTGCGAGTTCTGAATCACTCAATTGGGTCCTCTATCTACACGGATTGTTGTAACATGCTCTGACTGCTGCTGCTCGTTCAAGCCAGAGTAGCTGCAATCCTCTTAGCATCTTCCTTTGCATTCCTGATTAGCATTAGTAACTGTATTAAATTATAATTCAAACATAATCCAGCATGGAAAGACAAGCCTAATCTGCCTGCTCCTCAAAAGAAGTGAAAAACAATAGACCATGAAGGACAAATACAAATTCAGTTCTATTGGTTTACACGTGTTAAATCGCAACGCTTTGAATTTAAATCATAGTTTGATCACAATTCAGTAGGATCTTAATCAGTATGTGGATAGAATCTAATACGGGAATACAAGCTGGTTGCTTCTTCTAATTTGCAAGCCCCTTAACAGTAGTGAACAACCAGGTAAAAACTAATGGACAAAGCTGATTCCATTTCAATATTGGCTTGAATTCAATTTGCATTGTTATTTTGAAGCAGATTGTACATTATACGTCCCTTGCAAGTAGGGTTCCAATTATAGTTTAATCAGAACTCTTACTTTGGATGTTTTTTTTGTGGATCAAAGTTTTAATAGGAGTTGTGTCCAATTCTACGTAAGAGTCCCTCCCTTTCCAAGTAGCGCTTTGATTATCCTTATACATGAATTAGACGTTGAGTAGAATCTAGCAGGAAAAGACACGCTGGCTGTTTCTTGTAATTAGTTCGGTTATGGCTCTTATTGCGAATCAACCTTAAATAGGAATTTGTTTGCAAGTATCTAGGATGCTCATTAGATTTAGTTGTGGTTCAAATAGAAGCTGGTAACGAAAGACAAGCCGGTTGTTTCTGCTAGCTTGTTTTATTAGAATTATTATTGTGAAGTTGATGTAAGAAGGTATTCCTTTCCAAGTACGGCTTGACGTAGAATTCAATTAGAATGAACATATATATATATATATATATATACATATATGGTACCCCCCCCCCCCCAGGGACCTACCTTGTTGATGAATTCACTGGTATTTGCAGTGTTTTCTACCCTTTTTTGGGCTTTGGGGAGAGCAATGAAAAAGAAGCGTTTCCAAGGATGTTCTGGAAGCTTCAGGCTTGATTGAAACCGAATTAACCGATTTAATCTAAATCGGGCATGGATTCAAGATTCAAGATTCAAGAGTCCAGGCCAAACTTTTCCAGGGATTCTTGAATCCAGGCGTCGATTTAAACCGATTTAAACCGATTTAACTTAAATCGGGCATGGATTCAAGATTCAAGATTCAAGACTCCCTGAAAAAGTTGGGCCTGGATTCTTGAATCTTGAATCTTGAATCCATGCCCCGAATTAAGTTAAATCGGTTTAAATCGGTTTAAATCGACGCCTGGATTCAAGATTCCCTGGAAAAGTTTGGCCTGGATTCTTGAATCTTGAATCCATGCCCGATTTAAACTTAAATCGATTTAAATCGCTTTAAATCAAGACCCAAATTCAACATTGTACTTTGCGCGGCTTGTACTTTGGCACAGTGTTGTGCAAGCATCCAAGTCCTGATTATTCATTCAATCTGTTTCAATCTAGGCCCACATTCAAGATTGTAGGTCAAAGTTTTCTAGGGAATCTTGATCCCAGGCTCAACTGAAATTTCAGTCGGTCTCAATGGGTTTCACTCGGGCCTGGACTCGCGTTTGCAAAGAAGACTTGTCTAGAGAATAGGGGTTCTTTCCTTATCAAATCCTGTTAAAGCTCATATTGAATTGCAAGTGTATATTGGGAAAGGAACTCTATTTAAACTCGCAATCTCAAATTTGGCTACCATTAGGATTCTGACCAAATATTTCCGTATTGAGTCCCAATTAAATCCTGTTCAAGTTCAAATGAGCATTTAGAGAGCGTTCGTTGGTGGAGATGTGAATTGAGTATGAAAAACGCTACAACACTGTGTTTTACGGTGTTTTCTGACCAAGGTAGTGTTAGGACTAGTGAAAGACACAAGTTTGGGACCTTTGGATTCTTTCCTTATGCATTCCACTTAGTATGTTTTATCAAATTCGACCTTATTTCTGATTGAAATTCAATGGAGCTCAAGAAGGACATACTCCAGCCAAAATTGCGATTTAGATTCGAACTTAAATATTGATTGTTTATTTCAAATTAAATGGTACAAACGATTTCCTGTCCAATAGACCATTGTACATTGAAATTCAATCACTTTCAGAACTAGCTAGTCCTAGTTTGGTCCTAGTCCTAGTTGGGAGATCCTTGGTTCTAGGCCAAGTATGGTCCTCGCTTACTGAAATACATAGAACGTATAAAGGACATTACAAAGGAAGTTCGTTATGAATTGTAGTTAATATATTAGTCAAGTTCTATGCAACTTCTAGCTGAACAGTTGAATTTGAAATAAGGATAATATCCAGTCAGAATTTACATGTTAGGACCAAATATTAAACAGGACTTTTTTTTCCATCAGAATGTAATACTTGACATCCAAATACTATAAGAAGTAGAATTAAATGGTCTAGTCCTAGTTTGGTCCTAGATGAGAGATCCTTGGTTCTAGTGTTAGGTTGCTCCCTAGTTTACTGCAATAATTAGAAAATATACAGGACATTGCAGAGGAAGTTATGCTTGAAGTTCATTTTTTGTAAGAATCTGAGGTGGGTCATCTAGTCCTAGTTTGGTCCTAGTCCCAGTTGAGAGATCCTGGGTTCTAGTCTCATTTGGTCCTGGTCCTAGTTGAGAGATCGTTCCTCCCAGTCCTAGATGGGCAATTCATGCACTGGAGAGGCAACCAAAAGGTAGGTCCCTGGGGGGGGGGGGGTAGCATATATATATATATATAGAGTCAAATGAGGAAAGACACGCGGGTTGCTTCTTTCTTTGTGCTTGCCCCTTCCCTGGAGAGAACCTGCAATACGGAAACAAGGTTAGACTTGGACAAATGCACACACACACACACGGAGAACAAAAACACCTCGAGAGAACCGACAAATCAAACAACAGCAGCGAGAAATCCAACCAGCAACGTGGAGAAAACCGAAAAAAAAATAAGCACACACCTCGAGAACAAAGACAACCAACAAAACACTCGAGAACACCCACAAAAATCAAAGCATCTCGAGAACACAACAAAAAACACAAGAGCCATGTTTCCAGAACCCTTTCAGCATGAGTACTTGTTGTTTTGTGGTTTGCTGGAGATTTGTTTCTTTCTTGAGGCTTTTTGGTTTTCTCTAATCTGTTTGGTTTTGCTTGGGCTCAAGATGCTTCCCCTTGGAGTCTGGCCACTGACCTAAGCTCGACGCACGGGACGAAAGCCATGGGACTGGATACCTCCGTTGCCCAGTGGGCTGCTTCCGTTTTCCTCATTTTTTTTGGCGAAGGGCTCCCCTTGAAACTCCACCAACCCAAAAACATGGGTGGCTTTTTTTTTCCCCATGGCCACTGGGCAGTTGAGTTCAGGTCAAACGTTTCTCCTCTTTCCAAGAATCATGGAAGTGGACAGGGTTGGCAGACTAGCATCCTCCACAGGCCACTTGTCCATTTCCTTGATTGTGGAAAAAGGGTGGCTGGATCAGGGATTTGAATATGAGGAAACAAGCTAGTCTTGGATCGTTAGGCTCGCAAATTGAAACTTGGATACATCAAACCTCCAAATGGTTAAACAAAACAAAAATATATATGTTGCTCACGCGGAACCCGGGTATCGTGCATTTCAGGCATTAAGGGTCCCAGACGGGGTAACCCCCTTTCATCTTGGCTTCCACAATCCCCTATCCGAGTTTCTCCGTGTAGAAAACGCTTCCCCTTGTGCGCCCCCTTCGGAATGGCACGAAGGGGAGCAGTAAACAAGTACCAGACAGGCAAAAACACGCAAATCCACGAGACAAAAGGGGGATGTTTAGAGGAAGCCGCAAGTGACGCTTCAGTTCGGGGCTCATTCAACAGTTGTCGAGCCAGCAAGAAACCGATAGGTTGATTCCTTATGCCCCTTTGTGGTTTGCTCGAACATCCCCTTGTTTATTCTCAGCACCCGAATGACATTCAACGTACTGCGGATGGAAGAAAACCATTTCGCACCACTTTGAAACCACGATTGAAGCCGTTGTGTGTTGGTAATTGCAGGAGAATCGAATCATTCCAGTGTTTCTGAACGGTGGTGCCTAAGAGGATTCCGTAACCATCCACAGTAGGTTTCTGTGAAGGCAGGAAGAGGTGACCCTCAAGTTCGAGAAGGGCAGATGCGTGCAGATCAACGGCAAGGCGGTGACGCCGCTGGAGGCGGATGGGCAGATGGAACGGACGGAACGGGTGGAACGGGTTTTCGAGCGTGCCGCGGGACCTTTTGAAATGGGGCAGCTGAACAAGTTGAAGTTTGAATCATCGTTTGTTTGCACACCATGAACGGGTTGATGTTTGAACACCATGGTTGTTTCGTAGCAAAATGAGTGGATACATGAACCACGCCTGTGGCATGTTTTTGGAGCTGGATGCAATTCGACCCATTCAGCCACATCCCCCGGCATCCAAAAAGCCACCCCAGCCACCCCAGTGAAAGGCGGTGCAGCTGAGCAACCAAATCGCGGGCCGCAACGGCGTGGGCCTGTGCCAAGCCCTGGAGAACCGGATTTTGGGCACCAAGTCCCGGGGCGTCTATGAGGCCGATTCCGAGAACCCCATAAAACCGCGGCGCGGGTCGGTTAGAGGGGCGCCCCCCCAAAACCATTTGGGGCAAGCAACATGCTTTTGTTGATTTTTTGTTTGCCGGCTGGGCCTTTTAAATGGAAGGGCTCTCAAAATCACTTTTGGCTCCCGTGGTTCCCCTTTAAACCCAAGAAGCGGCCGCTGCTCGAGTTATTCAGCCTAAGAAGTATCCCCAGCTCCAGAACCTCGCGGAAACTCCCCGAACTCAGAACCTGAGCCATTGACATTGGCAATGACCCCCAGCTGAACAATAGGTCAATATGAGTTCAAGCATATTTGATCAGGTGGCCCAACCAAGCCCCCAAACTTCATGCCAACCCCCCATTTCTCCCCATCCCCCCCACCCCACACCCCCACACAATCCACAACCCGCAGCCCACAACCCACAACCAAACACCCACAACCCACAACCCACAACCCCCCCCCCCCTGCACCCAACACACCAACCCAAACCTGCGCCCCAAACTCCCCAAATTCACCAAATTCCCAAAATTCCCTAAACACACACACACACACCAACACCCCAACACCCCACCACCCCAACACCCCAACACCCCAACACCCCACCACCCCAACATCCCAACACCCCAACACCCCAACAACCCAGCACCCCAACACCCCAACACCCCAACCCCCCAATACCCTGACACCAGAACACCCCCAATATCCCAACACCCCAATGTCATCCCAATCCCGCCTCCAGCCCACCCCCCTGGCCCTTGGGCCCTTCCTTTCCAGATAGTTTTGGACCCCCAGTAAAATTAGATTCTCCAACTTTGCCATGTTTGAAGTCCATTTACTTGGGCGTGTCATTGTATTTTTGGTTGGCCCACTCTTGTTTTGTTCAGAAAGGGTCTCCTACTTCCATAGCGACTCGAACAAGTGGGTGAAAAATGAGAGAGGCCCCCCTACCTCAGTCTGGGCTGATCTCGTGTGGGTGAGCGTTTCGATGGTGTGGTCCTTCTCCCTCTCACGTGTGCGAAGCAAAGGGCAGTGTGGTGGAAGTCTACTTTTCTCTTATCGGCCTGGAGGGCCAACCCCTTCTGGAGACCGTTCACATTTGTGGTCGAAAAAGAGAGAGAGAGAGAGAGAGAGAGAGAAAGAGAAAGAGAAAGAGAAAGAGAAAGAGAAAGAGAAAGAGAAAGAGAAAGAGAAAGAGAAAGAGAAAGAGAAAGAGAAAGAGAAAGAGAAAGAGAGAAAGAGAGAGCGAGAGAGCGAGAGAGCATAGGGAGGGTGTCTCTTTTGAGATTTGTCGTGTTCATTTTTTTTGTTGGGCTGGGGGTGGGTTCCCCACAGGTCCATCTCCGTTTTGGCCATTCCCAGGCCCCGGGCATGACGCTCCTGGGCCACGCGGTGTCCTGCGTGTACATGGCGGTGTTGGACCGAAGAGCCACGGCACTCTTCCGGCAGCGCCTCGGATCGGGTTGCCCCTTCACCAGCTGGGAGGTACGCGCCAATCAGTGCTGGAAACAAAGGCTTAAAACGACAAAAGGGACGGAACCAAAGAGGGGAAGGTAGAGAAATACCAGCGCGTATTGGGACTTGTTTGAGCCGGAGTGGAAATGCGATGGCAGCATTTGGCTCATGCAAGGCTAAGCACCCACATCTCGGACCAGATCTACGACGGCCGATATTTTGACCCCTCCACGCGGGCAGCGCTCACTGCGGTGTGGCAACTGGTGGAGCCAGCCACGGGAACGGTGAAGCTGGGCCTGCACAAGGCCCCGGATTTGGAGATCAGTCAAACGAAGAGTCTATCCCAGTGCTTCCAGGGGTTTCGCCACTATAGTAGGTAACCGATCGGTATGGCTATGTCCGGGTTTTGCAACATGGGGAACCCCTGGTGGCGTACTATCGTGGCAACTGGAAGCACTGGGTATGGTTAATTTCATCTGCGAAGGACATGGGGACTCACCCAATTTCCCACAAACAGGGGAAAAGCTGAACATGGGGGTTCCCTTTTGGTGTTCCCTGGCAGAAAGCAGCAACCGTCGGGAGTATGGTTTTTCCATGGCCTAAACGCTGCTTTGGCTGGGGCTTGGTGGCCGTTTGCGTGGTGAGTTCTTCCCCTATATACTTTAATGTCGGGGTTTGGGGGGGTGGCAATCAACAGAAACCTCTCACCATTACGGGAAGCCCTTATTCTTTCCTTTCTTAACGAAACCAACACCATGCTGGGCGGTCCCATATGCGCCGAGCTCGAAGCTCCTTTCGTGGGCCACTGTCTTCGGTCACTGTTCTTGTGCGTTTGCCGGTTGATGCGAGGCAAAAGGGGGGTGAGACAACTACCCAGACACCTTGTGAAGAAGTGCTTGAAGTTGGTTCAAAATAACGTTGCATTGTTGAATAGAATCCAAAATAAGATGATTTTGAAGATCCCCAGATGCAAAAACAGAGCATTTTGCATGTTGAAGTGGAAGAAGTAGTCTTTGTCTTCAACCACAACTGAACCCGCAAAGAGAACAAATGGGCACGTTCAGCTGCCAGAGAGGCCGCCAGGCATGTGCGAAGCACTTGGCGGTGTCAGAACGGTTGACCCAGGACAAGCGTATAAAACTCCATCGAGTTATGGCGCCACGGAGTTGTGGCCACGGTCATGGTTCTCTGAAGAGGAACACTTCTCATGATTGTCCGGATTACCTGTCAAGTGGTGCCGTTTGGTAGCCGTTTGTTTTCGTTTGGCGAGGTTTGCAGCTGCCAACTTACCACTTGCTGCCCCTGCGACACGGAAACCCTTTCTTTTGGGCTGCCACTTTCTGGGGCTGGCCCTTGGAGATCAAATACCGAAGTCCTTGTGGTTTTTGAAAAAGACCCGACCTTAAGACCTTAAGGATAAAGGAGCTCTCCCTCGAGGGGCCCATTTCCCTTCGAGACTTGCTGCTTTCGGTGGTTGGCCCCTGGGATTCCAATTTCGTAGTTTCTCTCTTTGGTTTCCCCTTGAAACAAAACCTTGACAGCAACCTCCCCCGGAAACGCAGCAACAGACCCGCATGCGTCTGTCTCACGGGTTGATTGGACGGGGCGCGTTTTCCTTTGGGTTCCCTGAGAAATGGAATGTCTTGACCTTGGGATTTGAATCCCCAATCTCCCTCCTCTCCGACTGGACCAATTGTTTGATCGGCTTCACTTTTGTTGCAAGGAGACGTAGGACGATACCAGTTCCCCCTCTCTCTCCCCTCCCCCTAGCCCCCCCTCCAGCCCCAACCCGCCCCCCCCCCCCCCGCGATTCCACGCCCTGGTGTGAGGGGCACATGCTCTTCCTGGCCCTCACGGAGTGCCCGCACAGCGTCTACTTCGAGGAGGACAGCTCCATGGAAGCCTCGGCGGGCTTGAACCCGGCCAGCTCCCAGGGCTACCTGGAGGCCGGGCGGTTTTGGGGGGGGTTTTTGGGGTTTGGGGTGGGGTGGGGTGGGGCCTTCTGTTTCTTTTCGGGATTCCTTGCTCCTGTGCTTTTTTGTTTGTTTGTTGAGTTGTTTTTTTTCTTGTGGGGGGGTGGTGGTGGTGATGGTATGTTAAACCACAGCAACTTGGCTTCCCGTTTTGAAAGCCAAAGAAACCCGCCCCCATGTTGTGGGCAAGCCATCGGGGTCAAAAAGGATGATTGAACAGAGCCACTTTTTGAGCCGTTCCCTAATTTTGAGATCCCATTTCGACGACCTTTTCCGGCGGGGGGGGGGGGGGGGGCGGGCTTCACCCGGCTTCCATGGCTCCAGGTGTCTTCGGTGGAGGCCAAAGCCCTGGCTAAAGCCGGCCTCATCGACATCGACAGCGTGTGGGCGAAGCGACAGAAGACGAAATGAGAGCAGGTTGTTTGTGGTTCGGCGGTGGTTTGTCTTCGGAGGTCGCCCAGGTTTGCCAAGGACAAGCCAGCTGTTCCTACTTGTTTTTGGTGTCTCTATTTTTTTGACGTTACCCTTTTGGAGTTTGTTTTACAAGAGAAATCTGGGGGTTCCAGCCTAGGCAAACCCATATGCCGCTGTCGGAAGTCTTTGCGTTCTCACTCTCTTTAGATTTGCCTCTTGTTTACGGATCCCTGAAGGTCTCTCTCTCTTGAGTGCCGTCCGACAGAAGCGGGCGCAAAAAGAGGCAGCCTGCGATGCTTGAAGACGTGAGGCGTGCACAATAGGGGAACACTCAAGATGGGCTTCGGGATCCATTTGGTCGATAAACCGACCCCCAAAGGATAGTGAAAGTGGCTGTCTTCTGGGTGATTCCTTGTCCATTCTGTCCAAACATTGTTTTGTTCACGAACCAGCCGTTTCCCGCTCGCCGCGCCCTTCCTTGCAGCAAGGAACGGCAAGGCCCTGAGTTTCAGGGCCGCGTAAACACCATCCACCTGCTCCATGACCAGATTGCCGAAAAGTGGAACACCAACCATCGCTGGCATCGCCACGGCATAATTATCCTGTTGCCCACCGCAAGGTTCTTGCAAGTGGCCTTGATTAGTTTTGCCACAAGCCATATGATATGCAAAGCCGCCGTTGTCTGGCCCGGGCTGAGCTGAGTCGTGTTGGTGTTGTTCCTTTCACAAACGAGCTGCTTGGCTGTTTCGGCTGTTGATCCCAAGTGCGCTTTCGCTGCTGCGTCAAGGGGTGGGTGGACTTGCGCGCTCGGCTTTGGTATGTGTACTGCCGCTCCAGTGAGGCGCACGGGTCGAAGAATTGACCAAGAAGGCTTGAGGACTCTGTGACGGACATCTCGCCCTTCCTTCTACGCGGCTCAGAGTTTGACCGCTGACCAAACCTTTGTCAACTTTGCGCGGGTCGATGCTTGGGTTTATCACCCCGTTCCTCCCCACACAGACGTGCAAGTTGGCCAGGTTTCTTTCTTCGCCCTTGATGGGCTGCTCGCGGCTTGGAAGGCCATGTGGAGGATCGGACGGTTTGGCCACTTTCTGCGCAGGGCCAAGGGAATCTCCGAAAGAAAAAAAAATGAAGACACAAAAAAGAAAATGAGTCATAACGATGACCCCCATCGGTACGGTTAAAGCAAACCAACTACACCGAGAATGAATTGGGGGTAAAATCGTTTTTCTTGTTCCCTTACTTGCAATGTTTAGGGCATCCACCATATGGACCCAAACCCAAGGCCATTTCGGGCACTTTTTGGCGGCTGCCTCCCCAAAATTGAGCCTCAATTTACGGCGAATTCATATCCAGGGTTCATCTGCGGGTTCACCTATTCAGCCTTGACAGGGGCGGGTCCCAAGCTGGCTGTTGTTTTTTTGCTTGGTTTCCTTCAGATGCCATCCAAAAGGATGTGCTCGCCAGTTCAAGACAGGAGCGGGCAGCCTGCAGATGTGAAGGCGCTGTCCAGCCGGCATCGACCCTCAGGGACTCTGCCGGTTTTGGTGGTGACAGGTGGCCCGTGTGCCACGGTCAAGCAACCTGACCAGGCTTGGGAGGGCTGAACAAGGACCAACACCTCAGCAGTTCTGCCGCCCAGCCAAACCCACCATGCGGCTCCGAACACAGAGTTGGGCTTGGATTGGCATCGGCTGGGACAGCAGAAGCTGAATGCAGTGGGTATCCTCCAACCCCAGTGTGCGGAAATCAAGCAACAGCAGCATTTGCCCGCTGGATCCGAAGATTCCTTGAGGCACATCCGTTTGTAGACTCAGTTCATTCTGATGCGTTCCCAACGGGAGGTCACCGCTATGAGTCGTGCGGGCAAAAGAAGAGCAGTCCTGCATTCGCCTAAGTGTGGATGGGCAAATGACACATGCCCTCCAACTAGTTTAGCCTGTTAGGTAGTGTTGATGCTCGAACCAGAAGCCGGCGGAGGAAGAAGGTATAGCCTGTTTCCTGCTGACGTGATTCATACGTTCCCAAAAAAGGGTTGCCTCCCCCTCCACCAAAAGAAAGAAGAAGAAACAAAAAAGAACGCAGCCAGTCTTTACTAATCCTGGGTTGCCATACGAGACTCAAAGAGTGTTTCCTTTCCGGTTGGAGGCAGCAGGACGCAGAAGATGGATTTTGCCGACTGGATTTGGGCTTGATTGGCAGCTGGAAGGAGTCCCCAGCAGTTGAGAAGGGAGATGCTCAGAGAAGGACCACGCATGTGGCTGCATCCCATCCCGACGCAGGATGTTTGCAGCAAATGTAACGCTCAGGAAGCTCGACCCACACCAGGAGTCCCCAATGAATTACACCGCTTGGGTGATTTCACTGGGTTTGTCTCAAAATTGGGAGACCCAAACATGATTGGCTACTTTGTAATTGGTTTCCTTTTAAACCAACCCCGGAAAAGGAAGCCTCCAAAATTGACAGACCCACGTGGCCTGCATCGCGGGAGTTTCCTGAATCTGAAGATTCACCCCGTTGAACGGGTCTGATCCCAAGAGGTTCCATGGGTAGCTTTTTCAGGGAGGATTTTAGCCACCTTGAAGTGGGTTTCTTTTTGGTTCAGGATTTAGGATTAGACGCTCAATCGGACTTTTCATCTCTTCACCGGTGCATGCTGCCCTCCCTGCGATGCGCCTCGCATCCCGGCTGGGCCGGCCGCGGCCGCGCCGGCCACGCCGAGCATGCCGGGCGGGCCGGGCGCGCCGGGGCGCGGCGCGGTGCTTGCGGCTGGCGGATCGGGCTGTCAAACGGCCTAGCGGCAGCCAACGCGGCGAGGCAGGGTTCGGCCCTTGGGCGCTTTCGGGGCAACCCGTTCCCCACACCGCGTAAGCCGGCTCTTGTGCAGGGACGAGCCTTTGAGTTTCAACCACAAGCACAAGCAGGGGACTCTCTGATTTCTCCTGCCATGTCTGATTTTCATAGAGCTAATTACTTCAGCAGCCGAGTTTTCATTAGGCGACCTCTGATTTTCCACGTCATGTTAGACAGTTTTCTTCAGCAAATCGGTTCCACAGGTGGCTCCTCTCGCGGCGGTGCTCCGGAAGGTCCTTGCGTTGCCTTCCGGAGAGGCGGGTGGTGGTTCTCTCCGGCAGCCAGGGATGGGCGGCCGCGAAGGGCCGGGAGGCCTTGCAGCGCATGGAAACGGCCGCCAGGCGCGGGTCAAGGGCGCGAACCGATCCCATGGTCTTTTGCAATGGATGAAACCCAACGGCTTGCAGTTGATATCAATTTTCTCTCCCGGGGAAACAAAGAACCGATACTGTCGGGTCACAGCCACGATGGGATAGTGAAAGACGAGAGTTTGACCAGACTGCCTGTTTCCTCCTTTCCCTCTCGCCTTTCCACGTCAGCGAGTCCAAGGGAAAGAGATAGGAAGGAAGGATGTGAGCGAGTGAAAGGAGCGGGAAGAAAGAGATGGAAAGTGAATGGCATGCTGCATGTGCAGGACACTCCAAGCGTGTCAACGAATGCTGGTTGCAAATATGAATCACATCGTGACGGCAATCTGTTGCCGCAAAGCCTTTTTGCATCGCACAAGTTGTCGGATTTTTCCTTCGAATGGAAGCCCCGAATGGCAAGCTGCGACGGCAGGGAGCTTGGTGAGCAACTCTGGTTCCAAGTTCCAGGACTTTATGGTTCCCAACTACGAATGTCCCCATTGTCCCCCTTCAAGTCCCACAGTTGGACTCCTTCAAACTGCCAGCGCTAGCTTTTAGAGGGCTACGTCCGTCCAAAAAAGAACAAGTTGGACACATCACCCCTGGTTGAAGCGCCCCTGGGTTTGGGGCTGGTTTTGGGTCAGGGACTGGCCCGGAGACGCGTCGGCCCTGCGCTTCGTGGCCGCGGATTGGCGCTCCGACAAGGTGCCGCCAGCCTCCCAGTGGATGGGACAGGACTCCGACCGCGAACCCTTCAGGGAACCCCAGGGTTCCATCGCTATCTCCCTGGGGGCAACCGCACTTCTGGGGCCAGAGAGTTTTCCCTTTTGGGGTGTTAGGGAATGATAGGGATCGAGCAGATTTTCCTTGTGGTAGGGTCCATCAAGGGTGGTTTAAACACGCACCCTTTTGGAAACACCAGTAATTGAGATTGATGGCGGCAGACAACAGACATTTTGAGCCCTTTTTGAGTGGGGAGCGGGTCACCAGGCGACGCAGCATGTTTGACTCAAACAGGGTACCCCCAACCCCCTGCCCGGCCCTATCTGGAGTTTCCTTGGTGTCAGGGTCTCAGCCAAGAAGCGAGCAAGCACACCCACCCAACCGAATTCTACCCTAAATCCACCCGAAATCCACCCTACAGCCACCCTAAAATTCGCCATACCTTGCTAAACACACCCAGATCCTATCCCCAGCCTCAATTGTTTCTTGTCAGAATCCGCCAAGTGAGTTGCACCATTCGAGGCGATCTGAACCAGGCCGCGATGTCGTGATTCGGCCCTTCCTTGGAGGGGGAATTCAGCATGCAACTTGACCAAATCGACAAAACAAGTTGGGACTTGTTGATTCCGCCCAGGGAACAAATACAGTTGGAGCACAACCCGCAAAGGCAAAGTGTACATCCCCAAACCGCCAGTCCAAAACCGCCGTGCCAGGCCCCAAATTTCCCAGCCCAAACCGACTCACCTGACACTGCGACCCGCCATGGAAAGTTGGTCCCTGGCAAAGGGAACCTAGGGGAACTTTGACCAAACAGGATTCATGACGAAATCGTTGCTTGACCACGAAACGCATGCTTCGGATTCACAAGAGCGCACCAAGCACGGACACTTTATTTATTTTTCGGAACCACGCACTTGTAGCCAAAACACCTTTTGGGTTGCCATGACTAAACAAGCTTGCCGAAACCAATAAGGCCCATTGCCCATTTTGGTCCGTCCCAGTTGCCTGAACGTCTTCTCTTGGATTGACCTATGACAATTCCTTCAGGTGGCTATCCTATGGTTTTCCAACCGCGGCATACGGCGGCCGTTGTTTGGGGGTGTTTTTCCCTTGCAAAAAGAGAAGTGTGTATCCCAACTTGTCAAAGGGAGCCCCTGGTTTGGGGATTTGAGTCTTGTGATTCGTGTGGGAACTTACCCTCCCATCTTGGAAGCTGGCGATTGGAATCTTCGTTCTGCACGACTTTCCTTCTGGGGGAAGCAACTTGTCCACTTCCATTAGAAGAAGGGTGATCCACCTCACGTCCTGAGTTTCTGGACTTGATACCTTCCGGGAAGACCAATTGTTCTACGCCAAAAGTTCCAAGACTAGTTTCCTGGCCTTGATACCCTGTGGGAGGACCAATTTTGATAAACAAAAGGTGTTAAGACTTGTTTTGAGTACTCTACGCAGGTGACTGCAGGAAGTGAGCCCTCCAAAACGCCTTCAGGACCTGGACGCGGCGCTGCTCTTCGCCATCCAGCTGAACTTTTTGGACCTCGGGGGCTTCGGCTTGCGGAGTTGGAGTCGGCCCAAAAACGGGAAGTCCCCCCAAACCGGCGGCGTTTTTGTCGGGTTTCCCTTCCAAACTGAGAAGGGTAATTACCATCCAAAAAAAAGGGACGTAGAAGGTTTGCTCGAAGGGGCTCATGGCTATTCCAGGGAACTGATCAACTGACATACGCGATGTGTTGGGAGGGTAAGAGCATATAGAGAGAGTTCCAGAGATGAATGTGAATGAATAACTAAGTAACAACCAACACAACGATACAACCATAACCATCTAAATTGATAAGCATTTGTGAACAGATGAAGAGATGCGTATGTTTTTGCCTCTTTTTTATATACATTACGCATCCTGTTCGAATCCCATGAGGACACCTTCGGCGCGGTGTGCGGGGCACTTCGGGGTGGGGGCGTGCTGCTGCTCTGCGTGCCTTGCTGGGACACCTGGCGATCAGACATCCTGGGCTGGCGCTGGTGTCAGGAGACGTAGGATGAATGGGAGCGAAGCAAACCTTGCTGGTGCGATAGGAAGATGGAATGAGAAGTGGAATGACCCCGATTTAAACCATCCGACTGGTGGTTTCCTTTAAGGGGAGCCCTTGGTTCATTCCCTCATTGCCTCCTGAGCGCCAGCAAGCAAACGTTGGTGTGTACTTGACTCTTTGGGGGGGTGGTTTCCCTTTAAGCCACCTATGAGAAACGTGGACAGACAGGCGGCAACAAGTTGTGCGCTCATTCCAAGTTGTTCAGTGGCATCCCTTGAATCCCATGTTTGTTTGGGCTCGGGACCCAGCAAAATTGTCAACTCCAATACGGATTTCAATAATTCTTCTACCAGGGTCACTTGGCAACTGGGAATTGCGAACATTTGAGCTCGCCGATGAGTGGAACGAGCTCATGAAGGTCTCTTACAGGGGGAATTCCTTAATTCAGGTTTGTGACTTAGAGCAATTTGCCCTTTGGTTGACTGATCAACCCACTTAGTAATTTTCTCAAGGTGGACCTTCAAAATCTGTGGTGTTCCTTTGTCCCGCAAACCAAAAAACAGCCCAACAAAGGAGGGCCTAAAAAGCACCCAGGCCATGGTTGGGATGGGAAGGCTTCCTTCGGCCTTTGGGTATATTTTTTTGGGAGGTTTTGGTCTGGCGAGCTGGGGGTCTGGCCTCCTAAATTGTGCCTCATAGGGGGATTCCTTTGATGAATGGGCTCCTTTGGATGAGTCCGAGCTTGACATTGTTGCCGAGACGCTTTCCTTTTTGCCAGTGTCCCGGAATGGACCCCTCTTTTGGTGGGGTCTTGAAAGCGCCCGTAATACATACCCATGACCAGGTTGGGTTGAATGTGATACCCGGATGAAATAAGCCTTGCGGATCAATAGGTAGGTGGTCCAGCCCAAAAGCGATGCAGATTCCCTGCACAACCAAACATCCCCTGATCAAAATCATCCAGGGGTTTATGAAGACTCGAAGTTAACAGGTGGATGTTTGCTCCAAAAACGATGGATTCTCACCGCCCAGCAGTTTGCCCTCCCACCCATCAACCTGGAACGCCTTATTGAGGAAACTGTCTTCCAGTCACCTTGAGTGAGGTTCCGTGCCAGGGGTGACCTTTCCAGATCGGTTTCTCCCCCTTTGCTTCGATTTGGGGCACCAGCTTTTGTTGAACTCAACTCGAGCCGGGCTTTCTGCCAAAGCTTCCAATTTGCTCCAGGAGCTGGAGAGGGCACAAGCGCAGGTCTGGCGTGAGGGCGAGGAGCCGAGTCTTGACGGCTTGCTGACGCCCCGAGTTTCACGAGGCGCGGATTGCTTTGGGCCGGGGCTTTGGGTTGGCTGGATCTGTGAGGGGCCAGGGGAATCCCCTGCGAAGTGAGAAACTGGTCATCTGATAAGTGACACAGATTGGCACGGTGATCCAAAAAGGCCAATGCTTCTGGAAAGTCCCAAATGGTGGGTGGAGGAGTTTCTCCCAGGGTGTATTCCCAGCATACCACGAACCTCGGCTCAGAAAATCCCCAGAAATCCGTGGTACTGTGGATGGGCGAAATCCTGCACCACCTTGAAACCAAGAAAAACAGGGGAATCATCATTCCAAAGTTTCTCGGGTTTTCGATACACAGTACATCTAGTATTTGCTGGTATTGGGCCGGTTTTCCCACCGAAAGCCCAAAGCAACCGGCTTAATGTAAAAAAAGAAAGCAAATTCCAGATAAGCACCTTTTGGTCGAGAAATTTCGGTGATTTGAACCATAGGAATCGGATACCTCAAAATGGTGATATTGTTTGGCTTCCCTTGGCACCGTCCAACAAGTACCCAATGTTGCGACCTGTGCTTCCGACAAACCCTTGATAGACTAGATTACTTATTGGGCGGGAAACCACAGGAAGAAGTGTGCACATACCAGAACTTTTGGGGATAGCACCTGGGAGTTTAACCTGCACAGCAACACCCAAACGCACCCACACACACAACACACAAACAGAAACACAAACACACAAACAAACAAACACACACAAGAACACAAAATACACAACCACGCAAAGACACAAACACACACACACACAGCCACAAACAAAATACACACGCAACACCCACACACACACACAAACACACGCAAACACACACACACACGCACACACACGCACACACACACACGCACACACACACACGCACGCACGCACGCACACACACACACACACACACACACACACACACACACACACACACACACACACACACACACACACACACACACACACACACACACACACACACACACACACACACACACACACACACACACACACACACACACACACACACACACACACACACACACACACACACACACACACACACACACACACACACACACACACACACACACACACACACACACACACACACACACACACACACACACACACACACACACACACACACACACACACACACACACACACACACACACACACACACACACACACACACACACACACACACACACACACACACACACACACACACACACACACACACACACACACACAACACACGCGCACGCACGCACGCACGCACGCACGCACGCACGCACGCACGCACGCACGCACGCACGCACGCACGCACGCACGCACGCACGCACGCACGCACGCACGCACGCACGCACGCACGCACGCACGCACGGCACGCACGCACGCACGCACGCACGCACGCACGCACGCACGCACGCACGCCCGCACGCACGCACGCACGCACGCACGCACGCACGCACGCACGCTCGCAAGCACGCACGCACGCACGCACGCACGCACGCACGCACGCACGCACGCACGCACGCACGCACGCACGCACGCACGCACGCACGCACGCACGCTAGCACGCACGCACGCACGCAC